>JAXGGA010006052.1:0-72914 GCA_038373865.1 Uloborus plumipes
AGCACAAATGCAGGCCTTATCCAACTGTTCACTTCAACAGGAGTCAAAGGACTTGGACTATACTGTCGCCCTTCACTGCCATTTTCTATATCACCCAAAGAAATTCTACCTCCACCACGAGTGATTGGACCAAGACCTCAAAATAAACACGATAATAGAAGAGGGAAAACAGCATTTATAACAAGAAGCCCATATAAACTTGAGTTGGAAGAAGAAGAACAAGAAGAAAAAAAGAACAAGAAGAAACTTAAAAGCTGAAAAAAAAGGGCTGCCAAAACAAATCTCTTGAATGTTCCGAAAACAAAACAAATGAGGCGTAAAAGAAAACCAGGTGGAGATGCAAAACAGGCATATAAATTTTTAAAATGTTGCTCTGAACCTGAAAAAATCCCACAAACATCATTTGCAAAAATGGAAGAAAATGGACGTAACATGAAAAAAAAAAACGAAAAAAAAAAATCATCAGTTAGCCAAGGTTGGATGTCGTCGTCTTCAGAAGATGAAACTGAAAAAGATGAAGCATGTATTTTCTGCAACGCTCTGTATCTTGAATCGAAATCTGGAGAAAGAAGCTGGATACAATGCTCGAGCTGCCAGTGATGGGCCCACGAAGCTTATTCCAAAGCAGACGAAGAAGACAACACATTTTTATGCGATTTCTGTGTTATGTAATTTTCTAACTTTACAATTACGTAGCCTATTTTTGGTCTAAAAACTAAATCAAAAGTAAAATCAGTACAAAATAATAACATACAATTCCCTATCCCGTTTTACCCACCCTTGGTCGGGTAAAACGGGATCGTATAAGACTTTTTGAAACCAGTATTTTCCACATAAATAATATCGAACAAATATGACAAAGGTATTTTTAGTAATGTAAAAGGTGTATACTTTTAAATGGCGTCAAACTTTGGAATGTACCTTGTATACAATAAGAAATAAAGCGAAGAATAGGTTAGCTATCCCGTTTTGGGGTACTTTCCCCTAAATGAAACAGATTTTTTTTTTTTTTGGGGGGGGGGGGGGGTTGGCATAAAAAATGCATTTACGTCGACCTATCTGGCAACAGGAACTACTAATTGGTTGGACAGCATGGACACAGTTTGTATAACAATGCAAATACCTGAAACAAAACTGGATCCCAAGATACCTGCAAATAAAAAGCTTTACGACGGCTTTAGATGTAATCTGCTTCTTTTATAGACTAAAGTAGTCCAGAGGCGGACATAGAAACAGTTTTTGGAAAGACCAACGAAATGTAAAAAGCCCCCCCCCCCCATGCAATACTTAATAATAATATATATAATATATATATATACACTGATTGACAATTACTGACGAACAAGTGATTTATGCAAAATTGCGTCTCAGATAGCAGGCCAATGAAAGTAAATTCAAGTTCATTGGATATGGTTGACCAAGACTCGTTATCTGTTGAACGTAAAAGACAATGCGTTCAAATTCATGTTTCGTATAAAAGTTCACGTTATTTGATGTTTGACAAAAATAGCGCTGAATGTTGAATACGTTTTTTCGCTGAAATTCTGTTTGTTTCTTTCAATTCATCAAAGCAAAATGTCAACAAGACATCATTTAAGTACCTACTACCGTGGAAGAACAATTGGATGACTGAAATCCGGTCAAAGTATAACTGTAGCCTCTGCAAAAGGTGGATCAAAAAGTGTCAACTTAAGGTGGAAATGCTTCGCAAAAGCATGCCCGGGACGTGGTAGGAACACCATACCTTCAGAGGGTCGTTATGCAGCCCTCGTGGCAAAAAGTAGAAATTTCACTCTTCGACAGAGAACTGCTAAGCTTGCAACCACTACCGGTACGCATGTTTCTGCAAGCAGCATCTCTCGGCGATTGAATAAAGATGGTTTATAGACTTCAACCAAACCATTATCGAGAGAGATTAAGATGGTGTAAGGAACATGTCAGTTGGGATCACCAAAATTTGTCTGAAATGAGACTCACCGACGAATCTCGTTTCTCTGTGACAAGTAATTCTGCCCATTAGCTGCTGTGGAAAGAGCGTGGAACAAGTAATGCACCCAAATTTGTTCGAAAATGTGTTCGGGACGACCCAGGCTTGACAGTGTGGGCAGGCTTCACGCATAATGGCAGAACACTGCTTCACACCTTTGAACGAGGATGCGTTACATCCCAACAGTATTGTAAAGAGACCATTCTGGAACATGTTCGTCTTTCAGGGAGTGCCGTAGGTCCTGAGTTTCATGATCAAGTATGCACCGTCACACAGAAATGTTTAAATACCGGACGCACTGCAAAGTGAAAATATTCTCTCCATACAGTGGCTTGATTACTCTCCAGACCCAAATCTTATTTAACATGCCTAGAAGGCTCTTGGCAGACGTGTTTCATAAAGAATTATTGCTCCGCAAACAGTGCAAGAGCTTAAAACCACCATAAGGATGGAGTGGCTCAGTGACCCACAATAGTTCAGTGGAGAGAGTGAAGAACATATGAAGGGAAAAAAAGATAAAAGTGACCAAAAAGCGATTTCGAGAAAAACGAAGAACAAAGTTTGATTTCTCGTAACTACCTTTGTAGTTAATAGAGTTTTCATGCACATTTCGGTCGATTCTCATCTTTTTTCCCCTTGTTGTTCTACCAGATGATATTACTCCTTCATAGCCCCTAGATAGCGCTAATATCTCAAAATTGACGAAAAAGTGACTTTTATCTTTTCCCCCCTGGCCCTTCATATGCAAAATGTACATTAATGTCCGTGGTAATCAGACATCACACTAACGTACTCATGTCCGCATCATTCTGACCTGACGATCGGTTTTTTGTGGCTTTCTGAAAATCACTTTAAAAATATATTTTTTTTTAATTTTAAGTCTCTACTCCATCAATGAGATGATATCTGTACTATTTTGCACTATAATAAAGGCACATTCTTCCTACTAAAGACGTACTTAGTTCTGCTGCGCTTCAATCATTGTATATTCTTAATTATTTCAAAGGACTTAATTGTTCCTTAGCAATTGTCAAGCAGTGTATATATATATATATATATATATATATATATATATATATATATATAGAGAGAGAGAGAGGGGGGGGGAGAGAATTCACATGGAGGTTCCTTTAAAATGTTTTGTTTTTACGCAAAAAAAAATCATAGACCTTCCTGGAAGTTAATGGTCAGCTTATATGGCTTAATTCTGTCAGAACGATATCTGTCTAAAACAGGAAAGTTTCCCACTCATAGGCACCCATATGGGGGTGGGGGAAAGCGGTGGCTTAATCTCCCCCTACCTCCTTTTAGAAATTAGTAGTGCCTTGCTTTAGTACTATTTTTTCGGAAAAAATATAAAAATATTTCTTCTTCAGCCATTAATGAATATACACGTAAGTTATCAAAAATGTCAACTTTTAATAACTCTAATTTTCACTGAACTTGCTTTCCATGGGTAATAAATATGTCCTGCTAAGTTATGGGGAAAATATCTGAGCTCCTCCCCCTAAAATTTCGAATACGGCCGCCCATGTTCCCACTGAGAGTCAACAGCCTTCCTGAAATTAAACTGTATATTCCTGAAGAATTCAGAAACCTTCCCAATAAAAGCGAGTCACATTGTAGTTATAAATTATAAGCTTTTTGAGAAAACTGAAACATGTTATTCGTAAGGGCTTGGCACCATCCTGATTTCGAAGAAAAAGTGCTAAAGCGTTTTTGCTAATGTGGCCAAAGCCAAAGCAGTTCAAAAGGAAATAGAGTTGCCTATTTGTCTAATTCAAGCAAAACTAGTGTCCAAAAACTGTGTTTAAAGTAGGTTTTTTTGCCAATTTAGGCGGGCCATCAATGTGCAGAGGGCGAAATGCTTAACAAAAGTTCTCCAGTATATAATGAAACTGGTGGCTAAATATATTTTTCACAACAGTGAGGAGTCTGTATTCATATAACACGCAGCAATTTAGGCAACATTTTCACAAAAATACTTGATTTTCACAGGAAAGTGGCAAAAACCCGTAAAATATGAGGACATTACATGGAAATAACCTGTGACTTTACAGTGTAGAGGGCTCCTAAAGTCAATTAATCTAATTTAAAGAACCGAAATATTGCATACTAATTTATTTCGGATGTGGCGGTAAGATATCTTTAGCATTCTAAGGCGATTAACTACTATAAAGTCATCATAATGGTATAACAACGCGCGGTATTACTTAGAAACATTATCATAATGCACTGAAATATTTTGTGGTAACCTTACTCCGTAAATACAGTAGCAATAGTGCTGCCTCCAGTTCTTTAGTGTAGCTCAAACAATATATCTGGTTTTTTCGTAATACATCATTTATGGAAGGTTACACCATGGTAACGTAACGTTTCACCAATTTCTGTGCACGGTTTCACCAGAATTCTCAGTCGAAAGAAAAAAAAAGAACATTCAGCAGGTTTGAAGATAACTTTCAATTTTATTTTAGGAGTGCCCAACCTTTTTGGGATTAGTGCCACTATCTGAAGAAAAAAAGGTTTGCGTACCACTTTCCATTTTTTCAGCTAGCGGATTTTTTTTTTTTTAAATACAAAATATGTTTGCTGGCTGAATATGTGATTTTCACTTAAACAGTACTTTTTTTTTTCACGTAAGCCTGACTAGTAGACATTAAAATAATAATACAACCATGAAAAAATCCGAACTTAAGAGTTATCGCTGCTAATAGACACTTCTATGTAGGGTTGCCAGATTTCAAAGGACTGTCTTGTTTTTTGAAACGCTGTCCCGCGTCCCGGGGAACCTTGATACGGGACGGCTGAAGTCCCGTATTGTAAGCTAGGAACAACATTTTACAGAACGAAACATTATTTTAAGAAAAAAAATTAAGTTAAACAAAAAATATGAAATAGAGTAATAAGAAAATTGATTGAATCTTAATGTTTTTGTTCTGTAGTGTAATGTTAGTGTTATGTTTAGTTAGTGTTATGTTACAGCAGAAATCATTCAACAAAGGTATAGTTCATTGTAAAAGTGGTGTAGCTAATTGTAAATGATTTTACTATGCCTTATTATATAAAGTTGTTCTCAAGTATTTCCTTATGAAAGAAATAACAGTGCTCCGCAATATTATTACAGTCCCTACTATTACAGTCACTGGATATTTATTTGTTGAAATGTGCTTTGCTTCGCTTTTAAACTAAAAGATGTATCTATCTAACTGTTATTCCATTTAGCAAACAAATATGCATTTTAAAAATATAAAGATACACAATTTTTGCAATGAATGAGATAACTATAAATTGCAAATGCAATGAACTTAACTGTAATCCTAAATACCACAACAAAACATTGAAAGAATTACTACAGAAGTAAAATCAAGTAGCAGATGTGATTTACAAAAAAAAAAAAGCATTTGCCGACATTATATTAGAATAATTATTAGGTTATTCCTAAAGATATTGAATTTTTATTTGTTTTAAGTTAACTTCTCATAGTTCAGGTAGTAAAGTTTAATTCTTTGACTGCTCATGTATAATACAATTTTTGTTAATGACTCATAAAAATCATTTTGCTCGTATTCAAATTTCCTCGTTGGTACGTCTCGCATTTTCAAAAAGTACATACTAAACATTAGTATTAAGTAGAAACGACAACGCAAGGACATTTAAGGATCTGTCGGGCTGGGATTAATTGCCCCCCCCCCCCTTGGTTTTGGGAAATTAATGTATTTACATTTAAGTGGGAGCGGTCTATGCTGTTTTTTTTATATATAATTTGCTCTGGAGTTTTTCCTTATAGCCCCTTAGTAAAATTCGAACTGACGAGTCTACTCCAGAAAAAGGGGGTTAAGAGCAGAGAAATACGAACTTTCACAATATGTAGGGTTAAAACTTTTCCCACTAATAGTCATGGGAAAAATTACTATGCAACGGTAAAAAATGTAGTTTTTATTCATATGCTTACCCTAGCAGCATCATCTCATCGGCCGATGATCGGCCATTCATCGAAACAAGATGAAATTTTCATCGGCCGATGATGCTATATGTCTCATCGGCCAAACAGAATCCGAGCAGCAAAATCCGATGAGTTTTGCTCGAAATACGATGAGATTTGGAGCAATTTACGAGCAGAACAGTCCCGTGCCGATGAATTTCATCGGAAAATTTGATCGGAAGGATATCGCTTTCCGATGAAAAGTAGCTCATCTAAAACCGTGCTCAGATATTGATCGGAACGATGTCATCGTGCATTACGGGATCAGTTTACGAGGAGTTCGATGATCGGCCGAGCAAAATCCGATGAGTTAATGCTACTTGGGTATTGTGTACAGGGTGGTTATAATTAATAACTTGAGATGTTTGAAGTCCTCTACCGCGCGAAGTACTGGAGGAAACATTGCCAAAGTTCATGGGCACACATATTAGACCATGGGATTTTGATTTCTGAAATTTAAAAAAAATCGTTTAAAAATCGCCACCAGGGGAAATTTTGGCGCTGCAAAAGTTTATTACTCTGATTGTCTAAGAATTAAATGCTACTGAAAAAATATGCATCCATTTTATTTGCAAAAATGGCTTTTTCATCACACATGTAGCTCATATTAATCACTATTGTGAAGTTGTAAGAACTGGATACGATGCACAATATTTTCCACGTAACATATCATAATTGATTTCTCTGACTTTTAAAGTTACAATATCTTTTAAACTTGCTATATCAAAAACATGTCTTTGATACACAACACTTTTCAGCTATCCCCATACCAAAAATCACATGTATTGAGATCGGGCGACCTTGGAGGACATAGCGGAAATTCTAGAGATCATATTAAACCTCATTTGCGAATAACAATCATTTTTTCTTTGCGAAATTTCTTTGTACAGCATTTTTTCAAATTTAATTCACGATATTCAGAGTAATACTCTGTTACAGCGCCAAATTTTTCCCTGGTGAAAATTTGCTAAACTAGAAGACAGTCCCGTATTTAGAGCTCTTAAATCTGGCAATCCTGCTGCTATGCGATCAGTCGGTTGAGCTATACTTAAAATTAAAGCAAAAAATCTGGTATGGACCCCTTTTCCTCCCTTTATGTGTAAATTTCTTAGTAGATGCCTTAAAATAGTGCTTAGAGTGAGCAAAAGATAACAATTCAAACATTTACACCCCTAGTTTATAACGAAACAATGCAAAAAAGATGCTTTACAATGATTAATATTCTAAATATCGCCGATTTTATCATCATTTAGTGGCTTTTTCGCAAAATATTGCCAACAGCGCCAAATTGAACACGAATTCAAAAAATATTTTTTTTTCGCCAAATTTGTCGCCAAATTGTCAAACACTTGGCAACCAAAAGCTTGCCGATATATCACCAATGATCGAGCCAATTCATACCACTTTAATCTGCATTGAAATTAACACTGATTTACTCCCAAAAAGGGGCGAAAGACCTCCTTGTTAACATTCGAATGCAACCACAAGGGGAGTTGCACAACTAGACCCCTTCAGAGTCCACATACTAAACTAGCTTCTACGGCATATAGTTTTTAAGTTATGCGATTTGTAGCTTTTTCTACCAAGTCATTAATTTTAGGATTAGTTCTTGAACTTTTTAACAAATGTGCTTTAAGTGCTATCAATAAATATTCAACGCTGTTATGATTTTTATATATTTTATAACAGAAAAAATTTATTCACAAACATATTTTTAACCAAACCTACTGAAGCACCAGGCAGCTAAATCGTGTAAAGGCGAAACTTTCTTTGTTGGTACTAATTTGGAAAACTCAATAAATTTGGATGACTTGCAGTTGAAGCTCTTATATGCGATTTCCAATGTTCCTGTTTGATGGCAACAGGTCAGTAATTTCGGTTTGGATTACAATGGGTAACAAGTAACATCTTGCAAAAAATAGACAAATAATTTGAAAAGATCAGGTTTTTTTTTATCATCCTGAAAATCAAACTCTGAATGAATACTTCAAAATAGATATAAATTTTATCATATCATGTTGACATTGACTTTGGGTAGCTACTTCCAGTATTGATGTATATGACCTATACTGGTTTGGAAAACAATTTTTTCCCTCAATATTAAACTCAAATTGTATAAACATCGGATAATAACAGGTGAAATGGCTAAATTTAACTGCTAATCTTCATTCCTAAGAGTAATGATCTATAATTACTTTCCTTCCAGATATTTTAAAACACTCCCTCAAATTCCAAAATGTCATGAGCATTTTTTGTTCGGGTAGCTATCCCTCATTTCAATGAAGGAGTTACTTGCCATCCCCTTTCTAACGGAAAAAGCTCATGAAACATTGATATCAGAGCTAGGGTTCTTTTTGTTGGTACAGTGCACTCTATAGGCAACCGAAAAAAAAGTTTAATTCTTTGGCAAAAAGAGCTTCTGGTAGATAATACAATAATACTTATAAAATTCTCTTCAAAATTAATTTTCACACAGTACAACGAAAACAATTTAAGATTCTCCAAGTGTACTACCAATACCAAATTTTGTCCACACTGGGTTTTTAATTTTAGTTCCTGAGTTAACTTTCTTAAACATTCCACTACCTGTAGCTGAAAGTATTACGCACAAATCAATTTCTTCTACCATCTAAAATCTCACTCCTGTAACGCACAAATATGCTTTACATAGAATTGTTTTTGTCTGTAATGTCACAGTTTTCGTTGGATGTTCGAAGCTAACGATAAGTACTTGCAATATTCAAGGTTATATGTATGCCAACCTCTTGACACAAGTCATTTAACTATATTTATCAGTGTAAGGGTTTTAGTCTCTGGCAAAATTTCGGAAAATGTCATTATTTCATCCATTTAAAAGAAAATTTCAATAAATCTTCGCGTGCCACTCCTACTGATCTGCCGTAATACACTGTGGCACGCTTGCAGCGGGTTGGACAGCCCTGGTTTATTTAATGTTTGTCAGGTTTATGCTTTCCCATTACCAATCAACTCAGCACAAATTCATAAGCTTTTTTTATGGCATACGATAGGATCGAACCACGAACTTACAGCGTACAGAGAGCTCTCAAAGCAAGCGCGTTTGACCAATCGGCCGTTAAGGTACATCTTGGTTACGTTCATAAAACTTTAAGAGCTCTGCGGTGACGATTGCGCTTTGAGTAATACCTCAGTCATTTTAACACTTGGTGGAACTTTACACAAGCTACGTGAATATGTCCTCCAACAATAAGAGTTTTCTTAAAATCGGAACCGCTTTCTCCAGAAGTTGTGTTGCGTTACACCCATTAACAAAGGTAACTTTATGCATTTTTTTAGTCTGGTTAAATTAAGAGGTTATTGAACCAGAACCATGACTTTGTTTTCTATAAAAGAAGCATAATTGAACGTATCGTGATATTATGTACCCTTAAATTCGATACTCGCAAGCTTTATGCATTATTTTACACTCAACGCCGACTGTTACATTGCTCCCATAGGAAGCCAAAGTGATTTTAAAGTTAAGGTTCTCCAACCTTTTATCTCCTAAATAATACTGCAGTCACGTGTTTCAGGGTTACGAGGAGCCCCTTTTTTCAATGACTTACATAAAGTCCATCAGGAAAAAGCAGTTGAATAATAAATTTCCGAGAAAACCGATTAACAATACATATTTTCGAATAAATGAAACCGCTGTGAATAGATTTGCAATAAATTTTACTGACGGGAAAAATTATGTATAGAAGCAATTGCGTATCCTTACAGCTTAGTTTATGTGCCGATAATGGACGCGGGATGAATCACCGACAACAAGTTTGTTAATTTCAATTAAAAATAACGAAGCCAAGTTTCTACAGCTCTTTCGTCTGTGGATATTTAAATAGCCTAATTTAGGTTCCAATAATATTAAGTATATATACATTTTTGCAAAAAAAAAAAAAAACACAATGCATGATATCAACAACAAATGTCCAAAGTTTGACACGAAGGTAACTTATCAATCCAGAAATCACGCACATTGCTGAGTAGCGCGCATAGCAAGCATCAATAAACGATCTTAAAAAATTTAATAAATTTCCAAAACAAAATCTTTTTTTTTTCTTTCTATGTTTAGAACACTTGAAACACTACAAGAGTCTTTTCGAGACTGATATTTTCCAGCCACTATGAGTCAATCATGCTCAGATTTTGGAAACCATTGTGAAGATCGCTGCATGTTTACATGAAACACAATGCATAATATCAACAACAAATGTCCAAAGTTCGACATGATGGTTACTTATCTACCCAAAAACCACGCATATAGACGTTGGACAAGCCTCAATAAATGATTGTTACATGCTTTAAATTTTGCAAAAAAAAAAAATCCAAAAGCAAATCTATTAATTGGCAAGACTAATACTTTCCAGCACTTAAGAGACAATCATGCTCAGATTTTGGACACCATTGAGGAGATCGCTGCATGTTTAACATTGAACTGATAAGAGTTTCCAATACCATTGAAGAGTTGGCATGAGAGCTGGGTATGACAACACGTAAATTGGATCGATTCCCCGGAGGTGAATGTAGCTTATTTACTTGTTTATTCATCATAATTGGAGAACTGCTTCCAGGGATCGATGGAGAGATGGCGCGGTGGTAACCGTTGACTGTCACACCGTTGATGTCGAGTAGTCCTAAAATAGAAATCAAATACAGAATTACAACTTGAATGCTCGGATTAATAAAGGAATGAGGTGGACGAATCCGAAAAATAGGTAAAAAATGATACTGATGCACTATAAAAAATTCCCTGAAATTTTACGGTAAAAGATACTGGCATCCATGTTGCCTTTCACCGTCAAATCTTTTTTTACTGTAAAATTTTACGGCAGAAAAAACGAGATTTTAAAAAGCGCTAGGTACGAACAGCAGGAATTCAGTCCAGAACCTAAACTTAACACACCACTTTTCTATCAACCGTACCAGCTGGTACACATCAGTTGAACGAAAATAAGATGTTATGTGCAGCGCACAGTAACTCATGTGGAGTGCTCGTTGGTCCCAGCAATCGCTTTTATTTTTGTCTGTACAATTTACTGTAAAAAATGTATCTACTGTAAACGCTAAATTTTACATTAATATAATACGGTAATACAATACCATAAAAGTTTCCTGATTTTTTAGCAGTATTCAATGGCTTTAAAAAACACGCGCATACTTTTAAATTTTTGGCTAAAACTTATCTTTAAAAGCTAAAAAATGAATCGCAAAGGGTTTACGCACATACGCGAGCAGATTAACTCATTGGTTACACCTCAAAAGTCTGCGAAGGGGGGGGGTGATTTTTTTCGAAAACGACTGGGCGGGTCACGTGTTTACGTGCGTAAGCAATACAGATCAGCAAATAGTGTAGATCTAGAATTCAGGTTTCAACTAGTCTGGTTAGTCACCGGCCATGGAAGGAGGTGTCATTGGAAGGAAGGGAGAAAAAAGGAATACCAATGCCTAAAAAGAAATTTTGTACTTGACAAAATAAAATGTGTGCATTTATCTATATACATTCAGTTAATCATCTGCGACAAAAAAAATGTTTTTTAGAAAGTGTGAAGGACCACTGTTGACCCGCGGCCGATCCGTAGATAAGCCACCCTCGGATAATCGGAAGTTTATTGTACTTGTTTTAAGCCAAACAGACTGACTTTACGAGCAGTGCTCAGTGGTAGCACATTTCCAAAACAAAATACGTTTAAGTGAACTTTCAGCCTTTGTTTATTTTTACATACATTTCTTTCTATTCAAATAACTACATATTATGCAATACACCGCCAACTCGGTTATTTCGATCCGTGGACTGCAAGTCCATGAACCGAAATAACCGAGTGTATTGCATGTTCCTGCCTTAGCCCTTGCTTAGGGGCGGTTACTCACTGCTTTAAACTACAACTTACTCAAAACACTTATAATATACACTCACGTCCATAAATTAAGGATAATGCAAATTCAGCCACATAAAGAGTCAGAAACAAAACAAATACCACTTATTCGTAAAGCCTATTTTTTAAGCAAAAGATAAATAGCAAAAACGATGCTACATGTTTGATGTTATCAAGTAAAATTGAGATTTTTACTCCCTGGAGCAAATTGCAAAAAATATCATTTTCACAAAAATCAATGTTACGCGGTTATTATGAAAGCCAATACATAGCGTGTCTTCCAAACGACAAAATACAGTCTGTGCAACGCCTAGGCAGACTCAGAATTAAGTTATCAATCTGTACTTGGGGGAAATTACACCACTCAACAATCAATGCTCTCAGTAGCTCCAATAGACATGTAGGAGGTGTTTGACGGACTGAAACTCGGAGGCCAAGCATATCCCACGCGTTCTCTATTGGATTCAAGTCATGTGAGAATGCTGACCAGTTCATACGGGTGATATCCTTCGATTCAAGGCGTTCGTTCACGATTTTCACACGCTGCGGACGGCGTTATCCTCCATAAACACAAATTCTGCGCCCATGGCGCCCCGAAATAAGCGTACATGTTCATCCAGAATGACGTCCCGATAGATTTGGCCTGTCGTGGTTCCAGTTTGAACATGCAGCTGTGTCCTGGAACCCAGGAAAATTCCTCCCCAAACGAGCAATCCTGCACCACCATAACGGTGTCGTTCAACGATGTTTTCTTGCTGGTAACGGGTACCTGACTCGCTCCAAAGGAAAATCCGCTGAGAATCGGATTGCAAACTGAACCTAGATTCGTCAGAAAACATCACACAGGCCCACTGTTGCGGTGTCCGTAATGCATGCTCTCTACTCCAGGCTAAGCGAAGGCGACAGTGACTTACAGTAAGTGGGACACATCTGACAGGCCTACGGGCATACAGGTGGGCGCACTCAGCAGGAAATTTCTGAGGAGCTTGGAGTCGCTCAGAGTGTCATCTCCAGGCTTTAGCAACGCTTTCAAGATGATGGAGCTATCTGCCCTAACCGTCTGTAGACTGTCTGCCTTGAAACTGTCGTCTCAGTAGCTGAAGAGAGCTGACGAGATAGGTCTGATGCTGTGCTTCTTTTGGCAGAAACTACCAAACATCGGTCCTCATTCGATGTTGTCACTCGAGGACGACCTCTGCTGTAATATCTACTCACGTTACCATCGTCTTGAAAGCAATGCCAAAGCCTGGAGATAACACTCTGAGCGACTCCAAGCTCCTCAGAAATTTCCTGCTGAGTGCGCCCACATTCCAGGCGGCCGATAATTCGACCGCTTAAAAAGTCATCAGAATGCTTCCTTTCGGTCCTTACTACGCTGCCAGAGCACCTAAAGGCTTGAAAAAAGCGTGCGAACATGTTTACTTCATTACCAGCATTTCTTATATATCACTCTCTTTCACTCTCGTTATTATGACGCACAATTGGCGTCAGCCAGTTGCTTCCTGTAATTTGCATATTATTCGTGAAGATGTGTGTAGCCATTTTACTGTTGATTTATTCATTCTAAAGTTCCATTATCTGGTGATTCTGAATTATCCTTCATTTATGGACATGAGTGTAGTTGAATGCGGGGCAAAATGAAAAGGTGAAATAATTTTAACCGTTCGCAGAGCCACTTGTACAATAACAGTTTAACTAATTTCTTCAACATATAGTTGATTCAAATCAAAAAAGAAATTGTTCCTAAGACCAAGTAGCTTAACAATACAAGCAGTAGCAAAAATTATTTTTGAAAACACACACACACACAAAATAATTCAATATATGTTTCAAAAATTTTTAAAAATAAAAAAATATGAAGTTTTTGGAATTTACTGATGGCCAGTACAGTATGTATTTAGTTAATATTACGTATGTTTTGGTTTTAAATGTTTAATACAATTTTTCAAGTACGTGCGGGGAAAAGTGGATGGGACAAAGTGAAATAGTTGACTTCGTTGCGTATTCATTAATTTTATTGCATCACTTACGAATGCCTTTACCTAAATCTACAAATTGAAATCTATGATTAGGGTCTGCAGTGCAGACTATTTCTAAACTAATTCATTTCTTTATGGAAGTAAAGTAAAGACAGAGGAAGATAAATTAAGGTTAAAATAAAAAGGATTATCGTGTTCCCTGAGATTCCCTCCTAGCCGCTATATAACCCCTTCCAAAAAAAAGGGGGGGGGACATATGTGGTTATAGAGTGTGTATTTTCTAATTGTACGAGCATTCTATATTGCGTTTTGTGAATCATAGCATAAAATTTGCATTTAGTTTTTAACTGCAATAACAAATATAGTGTTTTGTTTTTCTACTTCGACAAACTGTCAATTTTTCGTAAGTTAGATATGTTCTCGTTCCATCTTCTACACAATCTCATGAAATTTTAATCTCTGGTGTTGATGTTTGTATCAAATGTTTCAAACTTTTTGTGTTGGAATTATTTTTCAATAGAGAATGTTTCCTCGGGAGGACCTTGAGACGTATAAAAAGATTTCGTATTTTTTCATAACTTTTCTGTTTTACTTCGAGTTTTCATCAACTTATCATCTTATTCCTGTACCTTATTTTGGCCATTTTTACAATTGGAAGTATGTTTCTAGGACAAACTGTTCGAAAATAGAAGTCTTGCAGGTTTTATGTGAAAACGCTCTTCTCTAGTCCACAAATTAAAAACAAGAAGTTCTGTCAAGAACTAAACGAGCCTACTTTCCCGCACATCGACATCGGCATTCTAGCATCTGATCATTATTTTCTTGATTATCGGAGACTGAAAATTACGTCAAACATACATTTTTAGCACTTAAAGCTGATTTCTAAAAGCAAAATATACCCTTCTCATCAAATGAAATAGACACATAAAAAGTAAATAAATTAATAAATAAAGTTTTGTCGCACCTTTTAAAGAATGTAACTGTTACAGTTCTTCCGTAGAAAAATTCCTCAATCGTTTTCAAAAAAAAAAAATAATTAAAAGTACAAAGAACATCAAAATACATTTTATCAAAGAAAGAAAAAAAAAACTCGTCCGTTAATAAAATGTCTCGAATTTCATTTTTAATCCGTTGCCAGTTGTTAAATACACTGCTCGACATTGAAAATGCAACACTAAGAAGGAGTGGTCAGAAATTGATGAAATTTGGTAAGAAGACAGAGACAGCATGGAACAATAAGTGATATTTATTTCAAAATAAATAATCAAAATTTAGAGCGAGGACGGCGTCGGCTCAGTAAGAAGTAGGACCACCGCGGACAGCGATGCACGAAGAAACACGTCTAGGCATGGAGTCAATAAGCCTGCGGATGGTGTCCTGAGGGATGGCACTCCATTCCCTTTCAACCATTTGCCACAGTTCGTCCTCTGAACGAGGCAGTGGCAGGTTCTGCAAACGGCGTCCAATCACGTCCCACACATGTTCGATTGGTGACAAGTCAGGAGAGTATGGTGGCCAGGAAAGCATCTGTACACCTCGTAGAGCATGTTGGCTGATTCGAGCACTGTGAGGCCGGGCGTTATCCTGTTGAAAAATTGCATTTGGCAGACCCTGAAGGTAGGGGATTGCCACCGGCCGCATTACATTATCTACATATCGTTGGGCCGTCATAGTGCCCCGAATACGAACTAGAGGTGATACGGAATTGTATGCAATAGCGCCCCAAACCATTATGCCACGTTGTCGCGCTGTGGGGCGTTCCACAGTTACTGCCGGATTCGATCTTTCTCCACGTCGACGCCACACACGTATGCGATGACTATCGTTGGACAAACAGAAGCGGGATTCATCTGAGAACACTACGGTTTGCCATTCTGCCATCCACGTCGCTCTGGTCCGGCACCATTCCAAACGTTGGAGTCTGTGCTGTGAGGTCAATGGCAGTCTTCTTAGCGGGCGCCGTGATTGCAGGCCACGTGCAACCAGTCGACGGGAAATGGTTCTGGTCGACACAGGAACATCCAGGGTACCTTGCACGTGCTGCAGAATCGACGTACAAGTGACTTGCGGGTCCGCCACAGCTTGTCGGTGAATCCGTTGATCCAAGCGGTCTGACGTCACTCTGGCTGCACCTGCACCCCTCAATGTGGCTACATTTCCTCTTTCCAACCATCTCCGACACAGCCGATGCACAGTGCTTGCATCCATGTGGGTATCAGCTGCAATTTGACGTATGGACCAACCTCCCCTTCTCAGTCCGATCACCATACCCCTTGCAAAGTCGTCTATATGCTGGAAGTGTCTTCGTTGAGGACGGCGTGGCATTTCCTCCTATCACACGTATCCTTCGAGACAAAAACCAAATTTCCCCGATAATTAGTCTGGCAGAAAAACCAACATGAACATAGCCCACTTTTCAACTTCATTCTCTTATATCTTACTTCACGTGCGTCGGAGAGCTGCGCATTTCATATCATTTGCATAACTCAGTGACGTGCGTCTACGGTAAAATTTGCATGAATTTCTGACCACTCCTTCTTGGTGTTGCATTTTCAATGTCGAGCAGTGTATAAATAAAGAAAAAAATACCCTCGTGAATGAAAAATTTTTGTTACAAAAAAAAATCATCCGCCAAAAAAAAATAATAATAAATAAAATAAAACAAATGAATAAATAAACAAAAAATCGTCTACACAGTCAGACATTTTTTTCTGAGCCTGCATTTCCGCCATGTTTGCGGAGTCGGAGTTGGAATCAGAGTCCTCACAGAAGATTATTCAGAAAAGTACTTTACATGCATTATTTATCAAAACCATATTCTTACAAAGTTAGTTTGAAGGAAATCTGCTTTAAGTTTAGGATCAACATTCAACTTAAATTTCCCCGCAGGCTCTAATGTTAAGTTTTTTTCTGAACGGTTCAACATTGAACAAAAAATGGTTCAAATCAAAGAGCGAAATATGGGAATGAATCTCTCCGAGATCTTTCCAACAAAAAAAGGTTTTTTCAATTCGGACGGTTCTCTTAAAAGTTATTAGCTGGGGAAAGGTTGCTTGACCGGTTCAATGTTGAACGAAAAAATGTTCAAATGGAAACTTTAAATACGGTAATGAAGTATCCTTGCTGAGACCCTTCGAACAAAAAAAAGTTTGTTTAAATTGGACTGTTCACTCAAAAGTTCTTAGGGGTGACAGCTTGTTTAAACGGTTCAATGTTGAACGAAAAAATGTTCAAATTGAAAATTTAAATACGGTAATGAAGTATCCTTGCCGAGATCCTTCGAAGAAAAAAAAGTTCGTTTAAATCAGACTGTTCATTCCAAAGTTATTAGGGGTGACAGTTTGTTTCAACGGTTCAATGTTGAACGAAAAATTGTTCAAATCGGACTGTTTACTAAAAAGTTAGTATAGCGGGACAGGTTATTTGAACGGTTCAAAGTTGAACCAAAAATTATTCAAATCGAAAAATCAAATATGGGAATGAGCTGTACTCGGCGAGATCTTCCCAACAAAAAAAAGTTTGTTTAAATCGGAATGTTCATTCAAAAGTTATTGAGGGGGGTTGGGACAGACAGACCGATCGACCGACACACAAATTCCCCATCTCAGTACCCTACTTTCCAATTTTTAATTTTTCAATTTTAATTTTTCTTTTTTGTTTCTTTTTGATTTTTTTTTTCTGGACTTGGCGATATTTTTTGGATGCATTAAGCCACTTTTAATACTTTTTTCGTCCTTCTTTTATTTTTAACGGGAAAGTAGGCTAAAAAAATGAAAAAATAAACAGTGGCACTCCGGGAGTGCTGCGATAGAAGTGAAAACTTGAACAATTAAGTGAAATTTTTGAATTGGCTGTGATTTTTTCAATCTAAAAAAATGCCAACATGCATGTGTATATACTAGGGTGGTCACAAAAAATCAATTTTCGAATTTCTTTTGCGGCACACCCTTAAAATCTGCCACTTGGGAAACATGTTTTGCAAAATTTTTGTGGCGGTATTTACCAAACTCATTAAAAGCAGTCATCGACTTAGTAATTCAACGAAACGGATATTTTGAACATCCCGAAAATATTCTTTTTGCTATGTTAGCTGATGACAGGCAGGTCATACAAGTTTTGGCCTTTGCGCAGAATTTTAAAGGTAAAGAAACCGTCAAGGCATAAGGCGTACATTTGAAATTCCTCAGTTCAACTTTGGAGCTACTGACTACATTGATATAATAAATTGGAGAAATGTGACAGTTACTGAGCCACCGTTAACCAAACAGTTCAATGATCAAGTTATTTCAGGGTGCATCATGAATCCACAAATCATAGTATCCATATATCATAGTATCCTATATCAAGCTATTCCCTTGTTACAATCAAGCCACTGAAAGGTGTTTGAAACTAGTCGTCCGCTTCGGTTTGTGGACCTACCAAACGGGATGTATTTATTATTATTATTATTTCTTTTTAAATACAGAAGCCATGAGCTTCGACATACATCCTTGCCTCCTGACAAACACAGGACAGATTTACGGCACAAAGAAGTTGATATAACAACCATGTGCAAGGCGGGACTTGAACCCACGACCAATTGCTTACGAGGAGCAATACTCTACCTCTAGGCCACCGTGGCCCCTGGATGGATTTATTAAAACTTGTTTGGAGTCACGCAAACAAATGCCAGTTTTTAACACCAAAATACAGTATGAGAAGGTATTTTAATCATTGTCGTCAATATGACTATAAGAATAATCATTAACCAACCTTTAACCAATGTATCTAAAAATTGGCATTTTTTTTTTATTTTGCAAAATGTTTACCATTATTGTGGCATTATTAACTATTAATATTTTAAAAAGATAGTTTATATTTAGGATGTTCATTTCATGGAACAACTTTTCCACACCGGACAAAAATGATTATTGAAAAAAAAGTTTGGAAAAAAAATTCCGAAAAATGGCAATTTCTATGATTTTGCAAAATGTTTAACGTTGTTGGGGTAGTATTAAATATCAATATTTTTAAAAGATATTTTATATTCAGGATGTTGATATGATAGAACAACTATCCTTCACCAGTCGAAGTTAATTATTGAAAAAGGATTTTTTCGCTCCACCCTAATGCACATACCTCTACAGAAGTGTCGTTAACGTAACAGTGTCGCGAGTTCAATTGCTTTTTTCCATCTCAAAAAATGCCCAACGTGCCGAAAGAAGTTTTCGCTTCAAAAATAAAGTAAAAAATTAAATGCCGTCATCCATTAAGGGGGTGAAGCATGTGGGTCACAAAAAATTATCCCAAGCAGTGGCAGAATTGCCATTTTGCTATAGCGAGCGGCCCCAAAGCCATGAGGGCTTCAAATAAAGTTCAAAAGACTCCTGAAACACAGGTTACGTAATTCTATTCAGCAATAATGACCCCTGAAAAATGCATTGCGACGGGCCCGCAAATCTGTAAATTCCCATATGGTCTCAAGCAATTTTGTTCCAAAAACGCGGAAACCATGATTTTACATTTTTTCTCAAAATGCAGAAAAAAGATGAATTCGACACGTTTCGGCATCCTCCCCCCCCCGCCCCATTTTGCATTTGTCAGACATTTTAAAATTCAAGGTTCATAACAACATTTTTCAAATTTTCAAGAAACACATGAAAACTTATTTATTTATGTATTTTGTTAAGTATTTTCATTTTTTAGGAACGAGACATGCATCTTTTGGGAGTTAGGAGCCCCCAACAAAGCGGGGCCTTAACCCAGGTAGCACAAAAAACGTTTAAACGTTTTATAAACGTTTTTAATCCGTTGTCACAACGTTAATAACCATTTTACAACCTTTAAAAAACGAAGTGTGCTACTTGGGAAGCTACAACTTGCTCTGCTCTGGTCGCGACCCCATAAAAATCGCCCCGTGACCCCTTTCAGGGGTCGTGACTAGGGATGCACCGATTAATCGTCAGTACCGATTAATCGGCTATAATCGGCCACTTTACCGATTATTAATAATCGGCAAAATCTTCCCGATTAATCGGCGAATTTTTAAAATTTTTTATATTATCTTTTAAACTATACCTTCACCAAGAAACTATGGTAAATTGTTTTACTAACAGTAAATAAATGTAATTTTCTGAAATCCTTACAATAACATACAGTATGAAAGTGTGTACAGAGTAAAAACAAAACAAATAGTTGTGTGTACAGAGTAAAAACAAACGTAAAACTGATTGGAATATTAAAAGATAGCCCTCTGCAAATTACTGAAATTTTAAATTGGAACTCAAAAACATGAATATTTATCTCATTTATAATCAGTCGAATTTTGCTGATCAACCGGCGGAAAAGATGTTTTAAATAAAATTAATTCAACGATGTTTGATCGCAATATTATGATGAATAAATTTATAAACAAGAAATAAATAATTTTCTGCAAACACAAGAATTACACGTTTTACGAAAGTGTAGTGAGTAAAAACAAAACAAATAATTCAAAGAATGAAATACAAAATAATAATAATAATAATAATAAGTTGCCTCTCAGTTTTTATAAATGATTTAATAATTTAATATTCCTATTCTGAATAAATCTACACTTATAGACAATGTTGCAACATTTTTCATGTCTCGATATTTTACTCTTTAGCTTATTGCTTTTAAATAACCTCTAATTTTCAAAGAACAAAAGTCTTGAATTAAATGGCTACTTATAGTCGAAAAATAAATTTAAATTAAGAACACCCCTAAATTAAAGTGCTTATCACAGCTCCCCCCCTCCCGCCATTTGTTTTAATAACTATTATGTCTAGTGAGTTAATGTAATTTTATTTACAAAAATATTTTTAAAATTTCAAAGGAAGTTGATAAAATTTTGAAATTATTTAACATGGAAAAATGGAGAAAAACAAATCTTTTGTCAAAAACAAATAAGTAACCATTTCTAAAAATCGGAATTGTATTAGAAAGAGAAAAAACAGTGAGGGTGAAATTGGTAATATTAAAAATAATAAACCCGAACATTAATCGGCTCTGCCGATTAATCGGCCGATTCTCATTCCCCGATTAATGGGTAATAGGTAATCGGCCAATTTGCTTATCGGTGCATCCCTAGTCGTTACCCACAGGTTGGGAACCCCTGACTTAGAAGCTTTGCCCAATAGTTTAGATTCACCCTGTATACTCGTTTTTAGCCTACTTTCCGGTTAAAAATAAAAGAAAGACGAAAAAAGTATTAAAAGTGGCTTAATGCATTTAAAAAATATCGCCAAGTCCAAAAAATATCGCCAAGTTAAAAAAATATCGCCAAGTCCGAAAAAAAAGGTAAAATGAATAGCGAAAAATTAAAAATTTGTAAGTAGGGTATTGAGATGGGGAATTTGTGTGTCGGTCGGTCGGTCGGTCTGTCTGTCTGTCCCCCCCCCCTAAAAACTTTTGAATGAACTTTCCGATTTGGACAAACTTTTTTTTTGTTGGAAAGATCTCGGCGAGTACAGCTCATTCCCATATTTGATTTTTCGGTTTGAACAATTTTTGATGCAACTTTGAACCGTTCAAACAACCTGTCCCGCGATACTAACTTTTTAGTGAATAGTCCGATTCGAACAAACTTTTTTTTGTTGGAAAGATCTTATCAAGAATATTTCATTCCCGTATTTACATTTCCGATTTGAACAATTTTTCGTTCAACATTGAACCGTTCAAACAAGCTGTCACCCCTAATAACTTTTGAGTGAACAGTCCGATTTAAACGAACTTTTTTTTTTGTTCGAAGGATTTCAGTGAGGATACTTCATTATCATGTTTAAATTTTCAGTTTGAACATTTTTTCGTTCAACATTGAACCGTTGAAGCAACCTTTCCCCACCTAATAACTTTTAAGAAAATCGTCCGAATTGAATAAACTTTTTTTTGTTCGAAAGATCTCGGAGAGGCTCATTCTCATATTTCGCTCTTTGATTTGAAACATTTTTCGTTCAACGTTGAACCCTTCAGAAAAAAACTTAACATTAGCGCCTACGGGGAATTTTAGGTTAAATGTTGATCCTTTACTTAAAGGCGGATTTCCTTCAAACCAACTTTGGAAGAAAATGGGTTTTGATAAATAATGTATGTAGAGTACTTTTCTGAATAATCTTCTGTGAGGACTCTGATTCAGACTCCGCAAACATGGCGGAAATGCAGGTTCAGAAAAAAAATGACTAACTGTGCAGACGATTTTTTGTTTATTTATTCATTTGTTTTATTTTATTTATTCATTTGTTTTATTTCATTTATTCATTTGTTTTATTTCATTTATTATTGTTTTTTTTTTGCAGACGATTTTTTTTTGTAACAAAAATTTTGCATTCACGAGGGCATTTTATTCTTTATTTATATTTAACAACTGGCAACGGATTAAAAGTGAAATTCGAGACATTTTATTAACGGACGAGTTTTTTTTTATTTCTTTTTTTTTCTTTCTTCGATAAAATATGTTTTGATGCTCTTTGTACTTTTATTTATTTATTTATTTTATTATTATTATTATTATTTTTTTTTTTTTTTTGAAAACGATTGAGGATTTTTTCCACGGAAGAACTGTAACAGTTACATTCTTTAAAAGGTGCGACAAAATTTTATTTATTCGTTTATTTACTTTTTACGTGTCTATTTCATCTGATGAGAAGGGTACATTTTGCTTTTAGAAATCAACTTTAAGTGCTAAAAAGGTATGTTTGACGTAATTTTCAGTCTCCGATAATCAAGAGAATAATGATCAGATGCTAGAATGCCGATGTGGTTGTACAGGAAAGTAGGCTCGTTTAGTTCTTGACAGAACTTCTTGTTTCTATTTTTCAACAAGAAAGTAAACAGAAAAAAAAAAATGCTTGACAAATCAATTCTGGACAAATAGTAATAAACCATGACTGAAGTACATGTATGAAAATGTTTAGGACATTTACCTGAAGATCCCGGTCTTGGACTAATATTTGTATGTGTAGGAATTTGGGATGATCCCATGAGACTTTCTGCGCTTGGATAGCTACTGTTCAAAGAAATAGACATCGGGCCTAAAGCTTGACTTAGGGATGACTGTCCCTGTAGAGAAACAACCTTTCATCAATTACTTACATCAATTACAATCAATCACTTATTTCAATCATTGCGTGGCTGAAAAGTATCAAATCAGCTTTATGTACAGGGCAACTCTGAAATGTTGAGCTAGTGCTTTGACAATGTTTCCCTCTTTTCGGGTAGTACGAAAGGGTCATTGCCGCGGATTTGAGTCGCAATACTTCTACAAAGCTGCTGCGAAAGCAACTCACTCAATTTGGTACCAATGACCCTTTCTCAAAAAGGGGAAACATTGTCTACGTCGGAGGTCAACTTTCCAGAGGGGCACTGTATTGCAACATTTTCAAATGGATGGAAATGTATAAGTGACACTAGCCTACGAATTAAAATTTTCAGTATGCTCTGCATGAAGTAAATAAAGCGTATTTTTATACAATATCGATGTGCTGAATCCGATCTTTCCATCGATTTATTTCCATTACTTAAAGTTTTCCTGCTAAAACAGTTTAAACTGCCATAATGATGCGAATTTCACCACTAGCGTTTTCATAATGCTTTTTATCTCAAATAAAAAAAAAAATGATATTAGTAATAGTAAACAATGTAAATCAGTCACAATTTAGCAATTGATTGCAGACACGTGTTTAGGGGGAACAAGGAACCTATTTTTCAATGCAAAGAAGTGTGAGTTTTAGGACTGTTTTTCTCGATTGACTTTTCATCCTAAAGCTCACACTTCTTTGATTTGAGAAAGGGGTTTCTTGAGACCCCGAAACACGCGTCAACAATCTAATTTATG
Source organism: Uloborus plumipes (assembly GCA_038373865.1). Taxonomy (NCBI): domain Eukaryota; kingdom Metazoa; phylum Arthropoda; class Arachnida; order Araneae; family Uloboridae; genus Uloborus; species Uloborus plumipes. Next base: position 23,672 of record JAXGGA010006052.1, read on the forward strand.
ATTTATTTGCGTTGTTTACTCCTCCGTTACTTTGTTTTACAAAGTTATTTATTTTTATAATAATTAGGATTGTTGAAATCAGTGTTTATGGTTATTAAAAACATGGTAAAAATAACGAGACTTATTTTTGCTTTACTTCTTCGTTATTTCGTTATTATGAAATATCATATAAGAGTTATCTTATGCCCTCAGTATTTCATATAATCATATTAAAAGCATGTTGGACACATTTGACTTTCACATTCCTAACATCACGACACTACACATGGAAGAATATAACAGTAATGTAATGACGTCTCAATGTCTCAATTCGGTCTATTGATAGGTAACTACGTGAACGTTTTTCATTATAAGGTTGCTATAAGTACGAAGATTTTTTTTTTTTTTTTTTTGTGAATAACTACTCTAATACAATCTTTTGACATTTCTTAAATGTGCATTTCAAGTAGTTTTCGTATTTATTTATTTTTTCATTTTATTTATTCATTATTGTTATTTTTATTTATCCGTTTTTCATTTTATTTTATTTTATTTATTCATTTTGTTTATTTACTTTTGTTATTGGCTAATATGAAAAAATCATCAAACTTACTTTTGCAGTTAAGTTTCGGAATGTCACAAATAAATAAATAAATAAACAAAAATAAAATAAAACGAATAGTTTTTTTTTTTTTTTTTTTTTTTGAGAAATCGCTAATTATTGACTGTTACTTCAACCTTTGGATTGTAATTAAGAGCTTCGATGTGGTAATTTTGCTCTTTACACAAAAATACGAACTAACTCTATTTCCATTGAGCTGCACATTTCTTTGCATCATCATTTCAAATTCTTCATTAATCTTATTATACTTGGACTCAGTCCTGGGCGTGAGGGCATAATCTTGGTCAGGTTCGGGGCTATCACAACCATTGGAAGAACTTTTGTGTTCTTTTTTACTTAAGGCCTAGAATTAAAAGAGTTACATAAGTATTTGTCATTTCAGGTAGAAATTGGAAATCAATTCTTGCAGAAAAATGGAATAAGCAGAAACGAATTAGAAATATATTCAATTGCCGCATTTTTTTTTTATGAATCCCGAGATATGACGTCACGCATCGTCGCCGTCACTTCCCTGATTTTCATCGAACTTTGAAATTTATGATGGATGCTGCCATCTAGTGAACTCTTTGGGAAGTCTACAGCAAATCGAACGCCTCTATAACACATTTCATTTTCCCCCCGATTGGGGGGGGGGAATCGGTGTATTACATATTTTCAACACAAGAAGACCAAAAAATATGGCCCCTTTTCGCATCCTTTCTAATCACTGTTTGGAGAATGAAATAAAGTATTGGGAGCAGGCCTGTTATTTCAACTTCTTCCGGGGGGGGGGGGGGGCAAGGGTGCAAACACAATTCAATTTCATCGGAAAACAGTAAAATCATGCCCACTAAAAAGGATACATTGATTTCCTGAAGCCGCGGGGGGGGGAGGAACAATTGAGCCCCCATGACCCCCCCTAAAAAGCGGGCCTGATTGGGAGACTTTTTTAACTCAGTAATTTACTTTTGATATCTATATATATAAAAGAAAGTCGTGTTAGTTACACTACTTATAACTCAAGAACATCTGTACCGATATAGCTAAAAATTGGTGGGTAGGTAGCTTTTAGCCAGGAGACGGACATAGGCTATAATTTATGTGTGTCAGTTACATGAATAGAAAAACTGTCTTATTGACTAAGCCTTTTTTGACACCTACATGCTGGGCGACATAAAGCACACGTTCTGGCAGCTTCCGGTGCGCAGCAAACAGGTTGTAAGTTAGCGGTGCGTTGAGTGTTATTTGACTTTTTTGTGAAGTAAATAATAAACAAACGCGTTATTTCCTTTAGAATTATATGTGATAAGCTGTCGGAAACGATTGTCACTTAAGAGTTTTTACGCCTCTGAGGTTGAGAGTTAGAAAGCGCTTGATGGGATAGCTCCTGCACTGCAGTTAAAGAGGTTGTTCTTCTTACTACTATTCTATCTTCTATATGGGGGTATAAAAGAAAGTCGTGTTAGTTACACTACTTGTAACTCAAGAACGGCTGTACCGATATAGCTAAAAATTGGTGGGTAGGTAGCTTAGAGCCAGGAGACGGACATAGGCTATGATTTATGTGTGTCAGTTACATAAATAGAAAAACTGTCTTATTGACTAAGCCTTTTTTGACACCTCCATGGCTGAGCGACATAAAGCACACGTTCTTGCAGGTTCCGGAACGCAGTAAACAGGTTGTAAGTTAGCGGTGGGTGCGTTGTGTGTTATTTGACTTTTTTGTGAAGTAAATTATAAACAAACGCGTTACTTCCCTTGAAATTTATATGTGATAAGCTGTCAGAAACGATTGCTCATTCCTAGGATCCCGATGATCCCAACCGATATGCCGTTTGAATTTATAAGACTTCAATTTCCGATCCGTCTTGCATTTGTCATGACCTTTAACAAATCACAAGGCCAATCCTTAAAAGTTTGTGGCTTGAATCTAGAACATCACTGTTTTTCCCATGGTCAATTATATGTAGCATGTTTACGGGTCGGAAGACCATCTGCGCTGTTTCTTTTTGCTCCTGATAATAAAACAAAAAATGTTGTGCATCAGAAGGTACTTTAGTGAAGAGCAACCTATGTACTAAAATACAGAAACAATAATGAATGATTAATGTAAGTACTTAATTTTTTTTTTTTTTTTTTTTTGTATTTCTAATAATAAAAAGCTTAATAAATTCAAAAATTTTGTTATTTATTGCCTTTAAGGCGGTACAGAGTTCGCCGGGTCAGCTAGTTAATAATAAACTCTTTATAATGATTTTGCTTGCACATTCTTTTAATGGGCGTTACTCTTACATATGTTAAGTCTATTTCATATGAATGTAAAATGTAATTTTAATGATTACTTATGTCAATAAAAATTTAGTATTGTTTAATATTTTTATTGTTACTAATTATAAAGAATAAATGAATTCGAAAATTAAGAATAACTTGTTCTTATTTGAAATCCTTATTCCAAAGGCAAAGTTATTTTGCCTACTGCACACCAGCAATAGATGGCAGCATGAGTAATAATTCCGAAGTTTGGATCCGTGACGTCATATCCCGGGATTTAACCGCTTGTTTTATTTTCAGAACAAAATGCTAATTTTTGTGCTGCCATCTATGCGGATAAATATAAGTTAAATAGCAAAATTCCTTCAACTAACAAAAAAAGTTTTTAAAAAAGGAATTTTTATTCAATGTTTCTGATATTCTCTTTTTTTTTTTTAATTTCAAAAATCAGAGCAGAGCATTTTTATTTACCCTGCCGCCATCTATGGTTATAACTAGTAACTAATTCATACACAAATTTGGGTTTTATTACGATAGCTAACATTCTGCATTTAATAGTTAAATCTTAAGTTACATGCAGCAAATGAGACAAAATTTTAATCCCATTAACTTATCTAAGATGACCCAGTGATAACGCTGGATTTTCTGAGTCGTCGTGCTTTTTAACGAACCAGCATTATGCGAAAATAAGCACCATTTCAAAATGAATTATTGAATAAGAATAAGAAAGTAAATACAAGTATATAACATTTTTTTAAGTATAATTAGTCCCTTTACTTGATAAAATGTTATTAATAAAAAAAGATGACTTTAACATGATCAGCTTTGAATCAGAAAATAAAGAAATAAATCATCTTTCAAGCCCGACTAGGGTGGTTTATGTTATATGTGAATAAAGCAAGCGTGATTATGCTTATGCTATAAGATGCTGCACTAAAGTTATTATTAAACATAATTATATTTCCTTCTGAGCTATTTTTTCACTTATTTATTTAATTTAGTATGCGCTGAACAGGTATTGAAGTCATAATCAATATTTTTACATACGATTACGACGCGTAGTATCATCCTTTATAGAAGATGAGCTTTACGGGCTAAAAAGTTAAGTAATAATTATAATAATGATGATGTGTGTCAAAAAAAAATATATTTAAAGATTTGTTTCGATTTAGTTAAATTTGAGTACTCTTAAAAGCGGAAAAGAGAACACAATACTAATTGATCTCCGTCATTTAAGGGGGGGGGGGGCGCCGGCTTTGAGAAATCAATGTATTAACAAAAAATGGGCGTGGGTTTTGGTGTTTTCCGATGAAATTGCACTGTGTTTGCACCCTTTGACTCCCCCCCCCCTGGAAAAACGTGAAATGACGGATGTGGTTATATTATGTTCTTAAAGCAGCTCGGCGAAAAACGATATTCGCCAAAATAAAATGCTAGAATTTTCACTAGATGGCAGCACTACGGCTGAATTCAACACAAGTGGAAGAATGGTGTTTCTCTTCAACATGCAGATCTCTCTTGCTAAAAAAAACTCTTTCCAGCCACGTTCTTTTTTTAAAAAAAGCTTATTTTACACGATAAAAAAGAGAGTTAAATGAAAAAAAGTAAGCAAATACACAACTATGAAGGTAAAATAATTTAAGTAAATATAGAAAGGTTTTTAAAAAATTATTAATGTTTTAACATAAAATTCCAACCACATTCACACTTTGTAATTAATAGGAATTAACTGATGAACAAAAGGCATAATACAATAAGAATAATAAAAATGAAGTAGCTGAAAATATTATTTAAAAAAAAACTTAAAATGTCATACATATAAAGCAGTTAAAGAGATGTTGGCCGTCAAAACATTCACTTTTTTTTCAGTATAAAAACTTAATCAATACTTACACAAACCAGCAATTACTTACTTTCATTTGATTCTCTAAATAGGAAACCGACTGAATATATAAATAAAAAAAAGAAGCTTACCATTAGCTTACCCATGTTGTGATTGATCCTTCAAAAACTTTTTTTCTGCCCAAGAAGCAGAAAGTTAACTTAGGAAATATTTTATGAAAAAATTACCCTGGAAAGATTAGTTCCTGGAAAATCTTTTGACGCACAGCAAATCTATTCGATGTTTTTGCTGTTACTAAAAAAGTACTTTTACACATACATGTTATTTAAATACGCCTTGAAAAATTACGTGATACGACAAACGTGCTAGAAAAGAGAAACATATATTGCGCATTAAAATATCTTGAAGAAATATTTTAATGCGGAAAATATTTCTTTTGTTAAAGTACATTTGTGGCATTTAATTCTGAGTGCCTCTCGAACAATATTTAGTTTTTAAAAAGTGGACAAAAAATATCTTTAATAAAAGTATACTATAGAAGAAAAATATACAATGCAAAAGATTTTTTTTTTAATTTTTTAAATAATAGAAAATTAAATGATGCCAATGCACTGTATAAACACGAGGCATTACAGGTTTTAATGAAATCAGTTTGAGACATTGATGTTTAATAAACATGAGTAAATTTCATTCACGGAAATTTTATTTAAAACTACATTTTTATACACGATGAATTTATCCTTCTATAAGGAATATATGTATATGCTTACTTGAGCTATACGAAAAATTATATTTGATTTAAATACTACCATACATTTTCATGCAAACCTTTATTCACCTAATGCATACTGACTCATTTGTATAGATCAAATAAAAGATCTTGAATTGACCTCCTCCTGGATTTTAACACTAAAATACAGATTCATGCTTTCTAGTCTCCAAACCAGACTGGTATCGAATAAACAACATGCATCCCGAACCCATACTCAAAATTGAAATGATTTTAGAAAAATATGAAATAGTTCATTTGACTGTTTCATTAAAATCTTTGTTGGAAAATGTTCAGCACGCAAACGTTTGACTACGCATTCAAATATTTCAAGGAAACTTTTTCGTTCAAATAGTATCGTGTCATTTAATTATTTGTCCCTTAGTAAAAAAGTATACGACCAAAGTTTAGTAAAAGTATATGTTCGAAACAAAGTATGGAAAAAAAATAATAATCATTTTGAAAGTAACAACAAAAGATGAAATATATAAATGCAAAGCATTACAATCGGTTTGAATAAAAGGAAATGCGAAACATACCTCAACAATGTCGCTATTGGTCCTACTTTCGTGAGGCTCATTATACTCGGTGTACTTTAGCAGTACTTTATCCATGTCTGTAGAGGCATACTGGAACAGTTTGTTGGTACTGTTGAATATGATGAGGGCGATTTCGCAGTCACACAGAACACTCAATTCGTAAGCTTTCTTCATCAGGCCAAACTTCCTCTTGGTGAATGTGACCTGCGAAGTGTCATACATAATGCTAAATCCGAAAATCATTTTTCATTCATGTTTTTTCACAAAAAGCATCATGGTCGCCAGTGACGAGTAGATGCAAATTTAACTGTCTCAGCTCGATATAATATTTGGAAACCAAAAAAAGTAGCGAAGCAATAAAATACTTTAAAACAAATGCGACAAAAACTTTATAAAAAATCAGTTTAAATAAATTATTGAATATAACTAATTAGTAATATTAACGTTAATTGTAAAAATTAAGTGCAAGTAGGAAAATGGTAGAAAGCACATTTTGGGTTGGGGAGAGTGGTAAAGGGATGACGAATGACAATGCGTCCTTTGGCAATTTTTATTTTCAAAGTAGACCATGCAATGGTGGGCGACAGTTAGTACTAGAATTGACTCTTTTCAGCCTACAATTTTTCGTTCATTGTCAAGAAGCACAATTCTCATTGACAAATGCGGTTTAATCTGTCAAGACTAAGTTCATCGTACATTAACCCAAAATCAGGACCGCTATTTGGGAGATTGGGGACCCTTCCTGGCCCTTGGAGAAATTAATAGAAATACAGGGTAGTTATAAATTAACGTGAGGTGTTTGGAGCCCTCTAGCGTGTGAAGTACTGGGGGAAACATTGCCAAATTTCATGGTCACGCACATTAGACCATGGGGTTTCAATATTTGAAATTAAAAAAAAAAAAAATAGTTTAAAAAGTCGCCACCAGAGGAAATTTTGGCGCTGCAAAAGTGTATTACTCTGATTATCGAAGAATTAAACGCTACTGACAAATTATGCATCCATTTTATTTGCAAAACTGGCTTTTTTATCCCAAATGAAGTTCAATATGATCACCATTGTGAAGTTGCAAGAACCTAATAGGATGCACAACATTTTAAACGGCAGCTCGTAACATATCAGAATTGATTTCTCTGAGTTTTAAAGTTACAATATATTTTAAACTTGCTATATCAGAAACATGTCTTTGATACACCACACTTTTCAACTATAACCATGGCCGCAAGTCACATGGATTGAGATAGGGCGACCTTGTGGGCCATACCGGAAATTCTTATTATCATATTCATATTAAGCCTCATTTTGCAAAAAAACAACCGTTTTCTCTTTGCGAAATTGCTTTGTACAGCATTTTTTCAAATTTAATTCACGATATTCAGAGTAATACACTGTTATAGCGCCAAATTTCCCCCTGGGGGCGATTTTTTAAATTGTTATTTTTTTTTTTAAATTTCAGAAATCAAAATCCTATGGTCTAATATGTGCGCCCATGAAATTTGACAATATTTCGTGCGCTAGAGCACTCCAAACACCTTACGTTAATTTATAACCACTCTGTACATATAAGTGAGCGTAGCTTTTACTGTTTTTTTGTATGTAGTAATTTACATTGAAAAGTTACTCTTCGCACCCCCCCCCCATGGGAAAATTCAAAATGACAGGAAAGCCCACATTTTTTTAACCTCTGGTATGACTGACGTCAGTCCCGTCATATCATCCCCCCCCCCTCGGGGGCCGAGCGTGCACACTCAATGCAAATTTATGCGTCCACTTATATTAAACACATTTACTTTATTTTGAAACTGAAAAATATTTAGGTCTGCCAGGATTACCTTGAAGCTTCAAGTTTTTTTTAGTAAAAACGAAGATTAATTTAAAAATGGTATAAATGATGTATAAATCAAAATTAATTATTTAAGTACAAAAATGGACTACTTGAGGAGTAATCTATCAACAAAAAATGCATTGGAGCTAAATATTTAACTTTTAGGTTTCCAGATATAGTTATGAAAAACCTCATTTTTTTGCTAGTTAGTCATATTTTTAGAATAGGTAGGTAGGTTAGAACCATAGGTGTATCAGGGAAATTTTTTTTTTGGAAATTCGAAATTTCAAGTTGACAGAAAGTTGTTAATCAAGCTACTAAAAAAATTGTTTTGAAATTGAAAAATATTTATGTCTACCGGGATTACCCTGAAGTTTCAAGTTTTTTAGTAAAAACGGTGATTTTTTTTAAAAATGTATAAATTATGTCTAAAGTACAATAAGTATTTGGGTCGAAAAATGGACCAATCTCGCTATTTCAAAGCGCTGTAGTTCAATGTTTGTACTATTAATACAATAATAAAAATTATTCTACAGGATAGGTAAATATTCTAAAAATATGACTGACTAGCGACAATGTGAGGATTTTCATAACTATTTCTGGAAACCTAAAAGTAAAATTTTAGCTCCAATGCATTTTTTATTGATAGATTACTCCTTAAGTAGTCCATTTTTGCACAATCAAATAATTATTTTTGCTTTACACATAATTTATACATTTAAAAAGAATCATTGTTTTTGCTAAAAACTTAAACTTCAAGGCAGACCTAAATATTTTTCAATTTCAAAATAATTTTTTTGGTAACTATGAATATAGTGACAACTTTTTATCAACTTAAAATTTTGAATTTGTAAAAAAAAAAAAAAAAATCGTGGTGCACCCTAACGTTTACTCAGAAGAATTATATTGCAGAGAATGCTTTACTGTCGTCTACTGTTACGCTAACTGTTGTCGCTCACTTTTAAGGAAAAACTCGGGAATTATTATTGATGCTGGTATTTAAATATAGGTAAAACCGTACTGGGATATTGTTGTTCAGTGGTTTATAGAAAAAATAATTCAGTCAGTTATACTCTAGTCAATTGCCGAGATGAGAAAGATTTGTCTTGAAACATTATCGATGATTGGTAGTTAAATCAGTCTTCCAAATTAATTACTTCTTATCGTTCAAAAGGTACTCATACGCAATGGCTGAGAAAACCCAATAATAAATAAGAGGTGAGATGAAGAAAATATTATATGGAATGTAATGCGCATGTTACAGTTAACATATATACTGCAGTTATTTCACAGAATACTTAGTTATTCCATGAAATAACTCATCGTATCCGTTAAAGTGTGTAATAAGTTAATAATGTGATTCTTTAGCTAGTTATTCTATAAAATGAAACTAACGATTGACATTAAAAATGAAACGGCAGAAATTTATCTAATTTATGCAGCGTATAAATGGTATCGTTGTTGACATTTTGAGAGTATGTATTCTCGTTGCTTTATGCTATGGTATTTTTTGCCGTACTTCAAAAACTATTTTTATTTCAATTCGAAATTAACGTTTTTTATTTGCCCGCTACTTTCCATACATATAAACGAATGTAATCATTGTAAATGTATCTTATACAAAAAAAAGCGAGATATATGATATAGATTACTTTACACTTTAACGGGCTGCAGAACGGGCTACTTATTCTGTGAAATAACTAGTTAGACCATGAAATACAAGAGAGGTTTACACTTTAACCGACACGATCAGTTTTTTCATGTAATAACTAGGTATTCTATAAAATAACGGATTTCATACTTCAACGGTAACATGCCCCCTGCACAAATCTGTACCTCAGAACCAGACTAACGTAAGTCCAATTTCGTCATTTTTCGGTAGAGAGGAAAAACGATTGTCGAATACATCGTTTTTCCCTTCTACTGAAAAATGACGAAAGTGGACTTACGTTAGTCTGGTTCTGAGGTACAGAAATGTCAATCTAAAATTCAGAGGATATAATGGAACAATGAATAGCAAATATATATTGGGGTGTGGTAAACTCGTCAAGAGAATGTCTTAACAAGATGAAACAAAAATGAATTGGTAGAAATATAAAATAAGAGAAAATCATGTCATCAATCACGGAAAAACTGAAATTTTAACTAAAATTTTCAAAAGAAACATCATCAAGAAGCAATATGGAAAGACCTTAAGTAACTTATCTCTCTTCTCTCCCCGCCCTCTCTCTCACTGTGCATACACACATATATATGAACAGGGGCGGCCCTAGCGCCGGACATTCCGGACCCCTGTCCGGGGCGGTATATTTTAGGGGCGGCATTTGGACTCGAATATGATTGGGATAAAATAAAGTTATATTTGGGGGGCTAAAATAAAGTTTCCTTCAAGGAAAGAAAATTATGAACGAATTTTACAAACATAATTCTTTTTGTACTTCGGAATTGAGAAAGGTATCAATGTAGCGGTGTTTAAGCGTGTTATTTAAATGTATCCCCTTCAACGCAACACTTTTGGTTGTTTCAACATAGCCTATTAAAATAAACGAATCACCGATTTAAAAGAACTACAAGCACAAGCAATTTTTACTGTGATTGATTTTAATTTGCAAAAGAAATTATAAGTTTTAAAAGGTATTGTTTGCCTATTTTTCTCCTGTTATTTTTGTAGTCTTAGTTACCCCCAAAATACAGCATTTTATGTTCTATTTTGCAAAAATTTCCTCGGGGGAGAAACCCCGAACCCCCCAGAAATTGCGGATATTCTCTACTTCATTAAAAATAGTCACTGCTTGACTTTAATCATACCCATTTTGTTTTATTCACGGGTGAATAAAACAAAACAAAAAAAGAAAAAAGAAAAGAAAAGAATAAAAACAGCACGAAGTTTAAAAAACGAGAGGTAAAAAAAAAAAAAAAAAGACAGGAGATTCTGTATCAGCGGGAAAAAAAAAAAGGTGACAAAAATGGCGTGTTCTGCCTACAACAAAGTTTTCCAACTACAAAAGGGCCCAATATCTAAAATAGCTTAGGGCGCCATTCGGTCTAAATCCGACCCTGAATACAAGATTTTGTTTTGTCACGCTGTTTTTAATTCCCAACATCTATTTATTGGGTTGGACATTTTTAGCAATTTATTACTTTTCAAACTTTAATCGTGGAAAAGGGCGGCATTTTGTATTTTTGTCCGGGGCGGCAAAACTGCTAGGGCCGCCCCTGTATATGAAGGAGTGCTTAAGTGTACTCACACTATTCGAACTTATTAAAAACACCTTTACTTCATTATTGTAACACAAAACCATATGATATTAAGATGAATATTAACGAAATTTTCCTTAAATTTCTATCAAGTTGTAATGCAAATCTAACCATGGAACTAGCAAACAACCATTTGTCCTCTTAAGCCCAAATCAGCTTTTCAAACCAAAAATAAGCTGCTATCCTACGACAAAATATATACGCGTTAAATAAAATGTAAACATATCATTTGAACTGAAAACTAACTTGCTAAATAAAATTATTATAATTATTTTTCTCCTGGACATAACTTTTATTTCTTTGGTTTGGACGTCAATTGTTTACTTTTGAGAAACGTTATTTATATCCAGAGTAGCTGGATATTGGTCGTTATCAAAACAATTAATTGTTTTTCTACAAAAATTTACTTTTCAATAATATGACGTGTATAAGACGATGCGAAATATCTTGAAAGAAACTACAACCAGTTAAGTCCTTTTCGATCGAAAAGGTTTTTTCGATAACTTAAATGTATTTCAAAAAATAAATGAAATTTTATCTTGTAATGAAAATAAATATGTCTGCTTTTTTTTTTTTTTTTTTGTTCTTTGAATTTAAAAAAAAAAAAGTTCTACGCAACCCGAAAAATGATGCAATGGGGAGTCAGGCTCTATCCCATTACAATACATTTTTTATGCCTACCCGTTTGATGCCGTTTTTATCGCTAATACAAGACATGGATTGCTTTCCAGACAAACCTTTTTGAGTCAATGAATGAAAGTCCTTCATTTTGATGGCAACTAATGGACAAGCGCTTAGACCCGGAGCCGTCATCATTTATAAACACTTTAAGCAATTTAAATATCGGTCAATATTTAACTGTAGAAATAATAAAATAGATGTTTATCTAGAAGACTACGAGGAATCTTTGTGTCCCTTGACCTCCTGGTTACTGTCAAATCGAGGAATTTTTACAGGTTGGCAGTGGCGAGCAGATGCCATCTTTTATTCTAGTCATCACTTTTTCAGGAACCATAAAAAAGCAACTGAACCTTTAACCTGTTAGCGCCCAAATTATTTTAAGAAAAACTTTTTTAATTACATTTTCTACTTGATAAATAAAGTAAAGATAGAGCTTTATTCACTTGATTCTAGAGGAGGAACGAAATGAAAGAGCTATTGCTCAGAATCCAAAGCAATAAGTTCATTAGCAAAGGTAACTGACTCCTGGCGAGCAACAAACTCCTTTCATCCCTCTGCAACGGGAACTGAAAAGCCAAACAAAAAGCAATTTCCCGTTCGAATGGCCACAGAATGTTTTGATGTCAATGACCAGCCCATTAGAGAGAAGGAATCCTAAACAATGGGCTTGGGACGACCTACTTTCGTGACGTCAAAAAGTAAAATCGCCCGGAATGATGTCAGTGTGCTATCACTGAGATTCACGTTTGGCGGGAAAAAGATACTCTCCATTCGACCTCAGAATGGTCATTGCCAACTCGGTTAGGTCATACCGCCTTCACATCGAGTGCCAAAGAATAGTTAACTCTTCTCACTTACTATTTCTTTCTTTTTTGTGATCTCGCCAAGTGGCGACTAAATCAACAAAAGGGGCGACTAAAAATATGAGAATCCTTCGCCCCAAGGTCACCGCTTTCTCCAACCCCACCTGTGCTGTTGGTTACATTTAATGTAGTTAATTGATAAGATTTAACTTAATAAGATTTAAGCTTTTTATATTGCAGCAGCAATTGAATCGGTGAGTGTCAAAACAACATCAGTCACAAAAATTTGAAAAGTCGTTTTTTGTAGAAACAAGCTTTGGGAGGCAAGATGCGTGTTGAGGTCAAAAATCCCGTCAGTCAGGTTACTAATTCGAAAGATACGGGGCCTGTTATTTAAACGTTGACCGTAGAAACAATACTACACTGGCGGGGGAAAAAATCCCAACACCAAGAAAAAATTGCCGTAGAGTAATGAAATTTGGGTAATGCAATTGTCTAGTTAACATGTTTAATTGATTAAATGTACAAGATCACTGGCTAATTTAAGGTCAAGAAAATGCTGTGCAAATGTGAAATTATGTTAATTTAATAGAGGGTGTAACCTCCAGAATTTTGAAGGCAAGCCTGAAATCGTGCATGCATTATGTCATACAGGTGCCGAATGTCACTTTGTGGTATAGAGTTCCATGCTTGTTGCACTTGCTGTGTCAATACTAGGACCGTCATTGCTGACTGTGGATGATGCTCGAAGTGCCATCCCATGATATCCCATACGTTATCAATTGGAGACAGACCTGGTGATTTTGCAGGTCATGGTAACATGCCAGCACTCTATAGAGCACATTGCGTTACAGCAGCGATGTGAGGGCGAGCGTTATCCGGTTGGAAAACGCACCCTTGAATGCTACTCATGAAGGGCTGTACTACTGGTTAAATTAACAGACTGACGACAAATTTTCAGTCAGTGAGTTTGGGATAACCACAAGAGTGCCCCTGCTGTCGTAGGAAATTGCTCCAGAGACCATAACTCCAGGTGTGAGTGTGTCTAGGCCGTAGACCGCTTGGATGCAGGCGGTCCCCTGGCCTCCTTCTGACCAATATACAGCCACCACTGGCACTAATTCAGAATCTGTTTTCATCAAAATTTACAACAGATCTCCACTCCGACCTCCAGTGAGCTCTGTCGTGGCACCACTGCCGTCGGAAAAGGCAATGGTTTGCAGTCAATGGAATACCGGCTACAGGCTGCCTGGCTCGGAGCTGTCCTTGAAGTAAACAGTTTCTTACCGTTCCTTGGGTCACGACGGTACCAACTGCAGCTCGAATGTCAGCCGCAGATGCAGTACGATGCGCCACAGCCGTACGCAAGATTCGGCGATCTTCCTTCTCAGTCGTGCCACGTGGCAGCTTGGAACTCGATCTTCTTGAGGTAGTACCATCCCTTGCCCATAGCTTCCAATAATCATGCATGGTGGAAACATTCCCACCCAAGTCTTTCTGCAATATCGCGAAATGAAAATCCACCTTCTCGTAGCCAATTTGTACGACCTCGTTTAAAGTCGGTGAGCTGTTGATAATGGCTTCTTCGTCTTCTTCAAAGGTATTCCTGGATAACATGAACACAATTCGTCCAATTTCACGGAAAAATAATACACACGAGCTTCACAACACGCTTTTAAATTAAGCCTTATTTGCATGTTCTGAGTGATGCCAGCTGCGCCACACTTACGGGCGGAACATGAAATTTCAATCGATGTCATCTTTCAGTTGTATAAACACGCCTACCAAATTTCGTTTATCTAACACAAGTCTTTCTTGGTGTTGGGATTTTTTTTCCGCCAGTGTAGAATTAAGACGTTTTTTATCTCTCCTGAACAATTTGAAATTCTGGACTTATGTTGTTTATGCACTCACAGATTCAATTTAAAACTTAGTTGTTCTTCCTTTTTTAGTTTTTACTAAAAAACTGACGACTAGAAAAAAAAGTGGTGACCGAGGAGAGGATTGACGCTCAACGGGTTATCGATAACCGTAAAAAAAAGGGAAGTAAATGTTTTCGTGCAAAGAGGAAAATTCATCAGCTCAAGTTTCAATGCGGGATTCCTAAAAAGACAATTATTATCAAGGAGTATTTATTTATTTTTTGTATTTGTGTTTATTAAAAATTTGCTATTCTTACGCCTAGGGAATTTTTTGTAGGGAGAAAACTGAAATGGGTCTTCCTTCGACTTCTTAATGTTTTCCTAAAAATTAACTTAATAAATTACCTTGTCCTTTCAATAGTTGCTGACTGAGGGATACTCGTTGATGAGGTGCCATTATATGTGTGTCATTTTAAAACAAAACACGAGTTCGTATCCTTTGATTCAGATTTTATTTCAGTTCTCTACCAATTCATGAGAGGTAAGTGAAATAATTTTATAGGGACATGAACAGATTTGGCAAAATTTTAGTAGTTCAAACCAAACTGTGGTCGAATATCTCTGCATCTATTCCGTTTTCAGAAAAGAATTAAATTTATTTTAACGGTTTAACGGTAGGTTAGGACCATAATGGCCTTAAAATATAAGCCCTAAAATATATTTAAACAGAAGTTCTTCATTACATTAAATTTAGGGAAAAGGGGAACAATTGGGATGGTATATGGCAAGGCACGACTTTAATCTGATTTCTATATACATATCATGACTTTAACTCGACTGTGGTCTGACAAGAAATGAATTGAATCTAGCCATTAGATAGAGATCATGACTTTTAATGGGCATGAAATGAGTTACCTGTCTGTTCCGCTCGTCCGTGATGCGGGAAATCTGGATCTTTTTCCTGCCCATGATGGTGGATGGGATCAACAAGCGATGCTGTCTGGCGCAGTCGAATCTCTCGCAAAGTTCTCCTTCAAAGCCACATCAATCAATCATTCATCTGCAAAGAGGGAAACAAACCATCGATTAGCACCTCGAACGTTTACTCAAACAAATCTCCAACACAGAAATCACAAACATCTATATGCTCAAACCGAAACCGATACTTAAAAGCGCTGATTTATTATAGTTTATTTATGATTATGTAGTGAGCAGTTTTTACAAGTTTTTAACAGAAATGATTTTTTTTTATTTGTCTTCCGGGAGAAGGGGGGGGGGGAGAAGAAATAGTTATGATTTTTTTCTCTTTTTTTTTTCAAAAAATCAAAAAATTAAAACTAAATTTGAGACCGACAGTAAAGAAAGACAGAATATTGAGATAATATTCTGAATTTTTTTACAGTAAATTTTAGTTTTCATATAAAAGTGGAATTTTTTCATTATATTCTATACCGTGGGAAAAGTGATAATCAAAATAGTTTTTTTATGAAACATTTTCTTTTTTTCTTTTTTGAATAGTTTTCTTTGAAAAATTAGCATAAGCAGAATCCAAACCACGAAATGAAGTAATCAATAAGCTTATAAAAAGCAAATGAGCTGATGAATGATTTAATAAACGTATAAATAAATAAGCGAATGAATTAAGAAGTGAATAAATAAACGTATGATTAATACATGAATATTAGAGAATTTATTAATAAGTGAATAAACCAAGGAATATGGAAATATCAATATCGCTTTGAAATTTTCAAAATGGTTTGTATTATTATCTCCCTTGAGCTTCATAGATTTTTTTCTTTTTTTGGGACTGGAATAACACAAACACAAACACACGTTTAATAACACATAACCACGTTTAATAACACAAACAAGAGATTTCGATATTTTGACTATGGAAACAGAATAAATATATGCAATACACCGCCAACTCGGCTATTTCGATCCATGGACTGCAGTTTCGTACTTATTATACACTCATCAGCATGGAATACGAAACTAGCCGAGTTGGAGGCAAAAATCCTTTTATGAAGCAAAGAAATCCGAAAACTCACTGCTTCATAGAATAAATATAGTTAACGATTTCCCTTTGCCCCACTTCCCCTTACATTTTTTGAAATCAAGATGAAAAGAAAGGTCTTGAAGATCAATTCTAGATTTTCTACTATTGATGAGGAATTTTCTTTGTATATCCCTCATTAACAATTATACAACTCCAGTTTTGGTATTTTTAAAAAGCTTATCACTTCTACATAGATGTATGTACTATGTACAGGTCGATCATTGTGTAACAAGCTTGATTTCGTCTAAGATACTTCTTTAAACCATTAACATTTTTAAGGGATATTACATGATCTTGATCCACAACTCGTATGTTTCTTGTTTAAAGGCACTACTATTTTAAAAGCAAATTTTTATTTCTAAATATATGTCATACATTTGACAACCACAAACTCATATGTTTATTATTTTAAGACACTACTATTTTTAAATTAAAGTAACATTTAAAATAGCGAGTTACCTACACTACTAGAAGATATCTTCACTTAAAGCGTATGATTAGGTACTTGAAAATCTAACCTTTAAAAGTTCCACAATCACCGGAAAAATATTATTAATAATAATAGGGTCATTCCATGTAAAATGAGCAAAAATGAGAAAAAAGTAGTGGCCGCATGGTAATAGATTTTTTTTTAATTTGGTTCATTTTGTGCATACATAAAAATATCTATAAGGTTTTGGCTTAAAACTTTCTATTTTAGGAGTTACATGAAATTCAAAATTGGATCTCTTGAACACCCTTCACACAAATGCTAAATGTTGCATTTTTGAATCCCTGTATTTTTTTTAACTAGTTAATGTAAACATAAAAGTTCTATGTATTTGTAATCTTTGGAGTAGGGAAATTTATCGGTTTACAGTAACTTTTAAAAATTCATGATAATTAACTGTTAACTAAAGTGTAAAAACCTAAAATATTTCATTTTCAACAAAATTGAATTCATTTTATTCTCAAGCAAAAAGGAATTCAGTTGCATAATTTAAATTAATTCCCAACACTGTGTTAACTTTTACAGAAATAATACCTTAATTTTTGAAGCTTTTTAATCTTTTCATTGAATCAGTCACTTTATTGAATTGAAACTTAATCAATAAAGGTGATTCATATAACCGACGGCCACTGTGTATCCATATTTTGCTAAATTTAACTTAAGTAATGTTCTGCAAAATGTTTGATACTTTCTCTTAAAATATGGCACCCATTTACTTCAAAACTGGATATAAGTATTAGAAAATATAAAAATTGAAAACTGACTGTCTCTATAATATTCAGACGTCGAAAACAAAACTCGTCTTAATCGATTTGTTAATATAGATATAGCGAGTTTTGAAATGCCAATTACAAAATGTTGTTAGACTATGTTATAAATCTATCCGAGCAATCGTCCTTGTACAAATAAAGCACAAGAAAATGGAAGTGCTGCCATTTATTTACTCATAGACGCTCGATGGGTGCTTTCTTCTCCCCGCGCGACCCCCTGGTCAATGACTCTACCTTCCTGTGCATTCACAAAGGCATTTTGCGGACTGAGATTTGCCAAACTTCGCAAAGAAAAGGTCGTGAGAAGTTCCGCCGCACAACAGTTGCGCTGCCCACACCTGCGGCCCGACTGCAACAACAACAACCGACATCCCAAAAGGGTTGGACCCTCTTTTTTTTTTTTTTTTTGCACCAGATGGACATGCTCAAAGACCTGACCCCCCGGGCGAAAAAATGAAGCTGTAAAAAGTGTGAAGCACCCAAACGGACGAGGAAAGGGAGAAGCCAGTGAAGGAGAAAAAGGATTCTTTTGTTTGCTGGGAGAAGGAAGGAACTCGGAAAGGTCAACTGTTCCGCAGGCTTACTTCTAGTAAAAGGCCCGAGATGTGGGAGGTTTGGATTCTCCCGATTTCGATTCGCTTCGTAGATTGGTGATCGTCCCTGCACATTTCGTTTCTTTTTTAATCTTGTATGATATTACGCACAAGCAGGGAATCATTTCCCAATAGACAGACTAGGCAGTTGCCTAAGGCTGCAAATTTCTTATTTTTATTGATTCATTTCTTAAATTTCCTTCTTATTATTTCTCCTCTCCATATTCCATACATTAAATTTAAACTTAACCAAGTTCCAATAGATTGTCATTTTTGAAATGTAATAATAGAGGATACTTAAAGCAAAAACAAATTCTTTGACAGTGGAAAAATCACCAGTTTCTGTATTAAAAGAGCTCGCGACGATCAGACTTAGTTTACGCGACACACTTAGTTTACGCGACACACTATTTATCGCGTTTGAAGCAAATGTCACATCTATTTCCATAGCAGCCAATTTTCAAATAATACTAAGCACGAAAATGCCGATTTGATTTTTTAGACAACACTTTATGGAAATGGAATATATTCTCGGAAGCTCAAAGAGAATATTTCGAGCCAAAAGACATTCGAATGTGTGTTCATGCAGCCACTTTACGAGCTTTTCTCGCCCACGTCTAGGTGTGAGTGAAACAAACTTATGAAAGGTGTGTGACAAATGATCAAATATGGAAATCATCCATTTTCACACATTACCTCATTTTATAGACAGAGGGTTTCAGAAACGAGACATTACGATTCTGAGAAACAAATGCTTTTGTTTTCGAATCTTGCCACTGTCGCTCATTTACTTCTTTATTAGAATTTGAGCTGCATACGTATTTTTCTCTAAGTGGTGATCAAAAGTGAAAAAATGGCGACCTTTTTTGGGACTATGGTTGCCAGTGGCTATCATTCCCCCCCTCTCCCTCCTGAGAAACTGACTTCAGAAACGATTTAGAAAAAAAAAAAAAAAAAATCCGTTCGGCGATCAGGCCTGTGAAGTTGGAGGAAAAAGGATTGACTCTGAGTCCGCCACGTCAAAACCATTTCGACTCCGACTCCGTAGCCCTAAATAGAGCTGTGGACAAGAGAGAAAATGACCTACTCCGACTCCTGGTATTTTAAAGCTTCAAAACTCCCGGCTCCAAGACCTTTACCCAAAAATAAGTGACTCCGAAACCTGATAAAATCTACCTCTGCAGGTTTGGCTCTATGATATATTTCGTGTTTCATTTATGAATTTAAAAAGTCTGGTTTTTAAAATTCGACTTAAATTATGAACCGCGAAAAAATGAAACACGTAATACATCATAGAGTCAAACCACAACTACAAATTTCACTCTCTGGTGTATTACGTGTTTCATTAATGAATTTCACAAGTTCTAAGATTAAACAACCATTTTGAACAACCCCTGACCCTGATGGCCGATCTCATATTCAAACGAACATCACTGATCATAAAGCATTTTAAGTCTATATTTGACTATTTTCGAGAGGATATGGTAAACACGGAAAAGGAAAGATTATGATTACAAGTAAAATTTGCTAGTCGCAAACGCGGAATAAAAGAGGAAAATTTGAAAATTCTTGTGCTAAAATCAATGACAAGTATTTTAATTGTTAACCAGGGCCCGACTAACTTAAAGTGAGGCCCAAGACCGACAATACTTTGGAGGCCCCTTCTACGTTTTACCTTTTTTAAGTCAACGAAAAATAATCTTTTAACTTTTTCGCAGTGTCGGTGCTAGCCCCTTTTGGGGATCACTGTATATAGTTCTGAAGGGCCCTATGCAGTTATACTGTTTGCATTATGTCTAGCACTGATACTGCTTAATATCCATTTCAGCTTAAGAATTTTATAGCTCATTCTCAAGACAGAAATCTTTTTTACTTGCATAAAATGAACTAAATAAGATAAATACTAATTTAAGATCAAACGAGTCAATCAATAAATTATTATTTTCTCTCAAAAGTACATAATGCTTCAATACTGTGCATCAGTATTTAGGAAATTAGAGGCCCCTTAGGAAGATGGGGCCCCAGTCCCAGGCCTAGTTGGCCTGTGCCATAATCAGGCCCTGTTGTTAACAAATAGAAAGTGACGAGAGACAAACATTTTAAATCATTGAGTTTTCTTTCCTCGTCGGCCAACAGTGACATCGGTCCCCGATCGTGTAAATTTTATCCTTAGCCGCATTTACTAAATAAAAACGTTATAATTCAAGTTCTTTTTTACATGGAAGTTCCAACCACATCTTATCAGACGCAGAAGTTTTTTTTTTCTTTATTTTGGTTCCACTGTTTTAAATTTTTAGTATATCTTTACTTCAAAAATCGCGAAAAACATTTTAAAGGTTTGAATTATTATTAAAACCTTTATTCATTCTTATTCATACTTCTTTATTCTTCTTTATTCATATTTTAAATTCATTTTAAAGGTTTGTTAATTAATGTTATCAGAAGACGCGACCTAGCTATGAACACTCTCGATCACTTCACATTTCAAACTTTTTTTTTTTTTTTTCAAAATCAGTCCATACGTTTCGGCTGTACGGTGCCACAGACAGATACATAGATACACAGATACACAGAGCGACAAATACACTGATCGACAGATACACAGACACGTCAAACTTATAACTCCTTTCCTTGGTTTAAAAAAAAAAATAGCTTGAACTTAAATCTTCAGTGAAAATTTGCTTAATCAAGTAAAAAAAAAATGTGCTATTATGTCCAAATAACTTATCTAGTACAAACATTAATGATCTACCAACAAAATGATTCAAATGACGTAAAGTTGCAAAAGGAAGGTGATCGAAACGCAGCTGTCAAAAGTGACAACTTGCCGATAAATAGCGTTATAATGTCATCTTTTTATTCCAAGTTCGGACTAGCGCTGGAAACGGAGAATCATCGCTTTTTTGGCGCCCAAATCAAGTTTCATTTCAGTAATTCGAATTTTCAGTGAGGCAGAACAGTTCGCTCTCACGGGATTTGATTCGATAAAATGGCGACGCAGTAGTATCAAACACAGAGGAAATTGTGGGATAATGTCAAGTATAAAAACCAACACATCTCTTTTTTTCCGACACGTATTGATGTCGAAAATGACGTGTTCATCTTCCATATTATTTCACTTAGAACACATTGTTTTATTTCAAATCATAGAAAACGCATTGGCGTAAACCTTAGCTATAGAAAAAAGAGGACATTTATGCCCAGCGGCAGACAAAAATATTAAAATATTAGGAAGCTAGGAAATTATTTTATTTCACCAGACAAATAAGTAAATTCTCTTAATTTAAAGAAAAAATCAAGATGTAGTTTCTGAAGCATCTGGTTCTGAAAAAACCTTTACGTCAAGGCACTTTACTTGAAAGACCAATATCACTACTGTATAGGAATATAACTACTGTAGACAAAGCAAGTCGTAATTTTGCAATCTTGTGTAAAGTTCTGTACAAAAAACTACTTTCAAATGATTATTCCAATATCAACACTTATACAATGATCAGTGAAGCAGAGTCCAGCCTCAAGAAAAGATTACTCGCATACGATAAAATCTTAAACACAGAACATCTCAATTTTAAGTGTCCTTTCCTTTTTATCACAGTCAAGCTTCATAAAAATCCGGTTAAATTCAGGTTCGCTACGAGTGGGACTTTTTTTTACACCGTTAGGGTTGGGTATATTTTCTTCGAAAAACTTTAAAATATTTTGGCGAAAATTGCAGAAGAAAAATTTTTAATCATTTTGAATAACCAAAAGGCTCTGAATTTAGTGTGGTCCAAATTTTTTTTCCCAGAAAACGGTATTCTTAAACAAGCCTGTCTCTGTTCCATATATGTTACTATAGAATTAAGGGAACAAAATAAATCAGGAAAATTGGTTAATATTAAGTTATCGCCAAGATTTAGCACTTGAACATGCTGATTTAGCACGGATTAAGTGGGGTCTTTAATAAAAGACCAATACTTTGGCGGTATAATTTTACTAATGTTATAAGGGACGTGCAGAAATATGGTGAAAAAAGCTATTTTACATTTACATAATAAAAGTTTCTGAAAAGCTAATGTTACATACAGCATTTACATTCCACTTTAATAACATCAACAATTTTAACATCATTTTAGATGAGATTTAATAACATCATTGTGCCCCCCATCAGTGTCACCTTCTTGGAGGGGTTGAACATTTTCTCATTGTAGTAGAAGTAATAGAAAAAGATGCTCTAAATCTTCTTTTAATAATTTTTGAAAATCGTAATAGTCAATTACTTTGTTTCAAACTGACCTGTAAACGGTGAACTTTTACAAGCGAGCAATAAAAGTTACGAACTTTCCGTTTATCAAGACACCGAACCATACGACTTCATCTAAAATTTTGTTTGATTTTGTTTAGGTAAGCAATGTGGAGCTAAATATTTTACCGATGCATAAATTTGTATTGTTTAAATCACACATTTAAAAAAATCACCTTTTGATTTTATCATTGAAAGTGTTGGTTATCGGTACATTTCCTCTTTCACCACACATTAGTTGTTTTCTATTTTGTTCTTAAAATATTTTTGTAAGTTTTTAAAATTTTTTTATATCTATTTGGCGTGTCTATTTGCCGTTAAAAAAATTAAATTTCAATATGCTTCAATCTGCAAAAATGCTGCGCAAAACATTAAATACCGTAATATAAGCTTTCTTAATGAAAAGTAAATAAATAAATTAAATTTTAAATCCGTAGTTTTATTACAGTGAGTGCAAAAAAGAATGTTTTTTTTATTGAAAAATTTGGTAACTTCATTTTAAAGAATGGTTTGCATCAGCAGGCTTTTCACTTGCTGATTTTTGACCTTTTCCAAGTTAAATCGATTCTTCTTTTAATTACATAAATCTGTATTCAAGCGAAATTATCCGCAAAAAAATTAAACTCAAATGAAGAAAACCGCGAGAAAAGTATTAAAAAATCCACGCATACTTTTTGGCGTTGGTTTGATTAAACCCTGCAGAAGGCACGCACCTAACACTGAATAAGTCACCCCAATCAGTTTTATCTAAAATTTTCTACAAATTAGAAGGAAAAACATATTTGAATTATAAAAAACAATAAGTGCTTTAATTCTTTAAGGAAATGCCAGATGGGAGGATACTGAAAGGGTGATTGATTGCAGAGAAATATTCACCATGCGACAGGCGTTTGGATAAAAATGGGGTGACGCGATCTTTCTCGGGTAAATACTGTAATGTTTATTTTTATTGTTAAAAACAATAAATCAGTTGTTCCAATACATTTTACTTATGAGAAAATTCGACTAACGTAATGAATTCTTTTTTTTTTTTGAACAACCTATAATCCATTTTCAAAAACGAAACCAATAAAAAATGAAACAACTGGATCAATTAAATGTATCTATTCATAAAATGAGAAAATATCCCTGCATTCGCCAATAGCAATACAAAAGGGATCCAAAAGAAAAGAAGATGCACGGATTTCTGAGAGTTACTGTGGTGAGATGTAATAGAGAAAGATATCAATAAATGTAATAGCTACAACAGTAAATTCCTGATTATTCGCGAAATAGGGTGGTACGATAACCGCGGATAATCCGCAAAATAGGAGAAACACGAAACTAGAGCATACAATATCTAAAATAAATCAATAACACTCATATATATATTTAAATGATAGCTAAGAACGATAACATTAAAAGTAAAAAATATATGTAAAAGCTAAAACCGAACAATAACACACACTTACATTTAAAAAATAATAATAACCATAATATAAACACATACCTTATTGTTTTTTTAAAGTCAGTTCGTTGTTTTTCCATTTTAAAACCCTTCTGAATTTGTTATACAAGTTTTTTCAATAGTATCCCGTCACCAAGCGATGTAAACATTTAATCAGTTCATGGGCAGGGCATGAGCTTCGAGGCTGATTTTGAAACTGGTGCAAGCTGAACTGTTAAACTGGGCTGCATAAATGGGCTGTTAAAATAATCTAGATAATCGGGAGTTAACTGTACTGAGAAGCAATAGAGTCGAAAGTTTCTTACCACGATTAAGTTCGCTTTTGAAAACGAAACATACGCTTCATTATGCTTGCAGTGAAATACTAACTTAGAGGTGGATTGCTTTTTCGTGGACAGTCATTAGTCACGTCATCAAACATTATTTTTAAAAAGGTACATCATCTGATAAACAGGAGGTAAATAACCTTGACTGCGATTATTTTGGAAGCCGATACTTTTTCTGCTCAAATTCATTATTTTTCTAAATTCGCACCTTTATTGCAATTTTTAGTAGAAAAGTATTACGAGGAACACATTAAAATGCATAAGAGTAGAAAAAACAAACTTAAAGATTCAAAAATTGTAACATTTTAGTTATGTCGCAGATGGCATAAACTATTTCACACGGTATTTTGATTTGTTTGATAGTGTATGTTTCGTAATAATAGCTTATCTGAGTGTCGAGTCGCAAGCATCATAACACGTGAGCCGCATCTCGTGTTTAGTTTCGGAATCGCGTTTAATGTCAAGGATACATAACATTTTATGCATACTATATGTAAATTTTCTATAGAAGTATTTTAGACACAGCTCAAATATTTGTATAAAATGTGCAAAAGTTATTTACTGTTTTGATTGGGAGTAAAATTTTTAAACATGATGTTTCAGTTCTATACGAATATTATTTAAGAAAAGCATCGGAGAAAGATTTTTGCTTGTTAGAATCCTCTAGTTTTTAATATGAATTGCAATTACTTTAGAATGTTTCTTTGATTTATTACTTACCTTATTTTCGTTTACAAAACAATGAATACTAAATTATTTTACTTAAACCGTAAGAAAGACTTTTTTTTCAATTTTTCAAATTAAAAAAAGTATAGTCAAAGCAGGAAAACGGCATCGAAAAGTATAGCATTTTGTCTTGCATTCTAAACTGTGTACAGCAAGATGTAATTTTGTTTTAAGTTATTAACATTTGGGCAGAAACAGAAATTAACATGTACGCAGAAAAACAAACTAACATGTACGCAGAAAAAAAATGTTTTGTCTTACACTCTCTAAATTGTATATACAGTGCGACGCAAAAGTTTAAACATAATGCAAAGATATGAATAAAAAGAAAACTATTCAGCGAAATGCTTTCAAATTTCTACAAGAGGTAGACAATATGGTCCCAAATACAAGTCTGGAGTTTTAAGAAATATATCAGGAACAAAAATAGTAAATTACAAAAGACATTTTTCTTTGCTGTCTCAAAAGGTTAGACACACAAGTCAGATTTTATGCATATATCTCATGAAATGTGATTGGTGGAGGGAAGGCTTTGAATATAAGTGCAGAGATTTCGCAATGAATAATCAAAATCTCTGTAGCTCTCGTGTAAAGAAGATGAGAAAGTTTGGAAGCCTAAGTTTGAAAATAAACGCACTATGCTGATTTTTGTTCTTTTAAATATGGTATGGCTCTAATATAGCAGTATATTGTTTTTTACTTCGTGGAGAGCAAATTCATACATTAGTATCGATCAAAAAGGCCAGGAAAAATTATATTTCTTAAGGGTGAAGGAATTAAAAAAACGGCTCGAACTGACTATTCTCCCCTTAATCCTACAAAGCATCAACTTTGAACGAAATCAGCATGTAACAGCATAAGTAGATGAACAACTGAATCAGGATGCATCAAAAAAAAAAAAAAATGAGCTTGATCCTTTTCGGCATTAGTTTCCCAAACAGGCCAGATTTATATGGAGTCTCGTTCCATTAGAACAGAAATTAGATCGTCTCCTTTTTTTTCTAACTCACTATTTCATCCCGACATCCCGTTAAAAATTAAATCTATATTCATATGACAAAGACAAGTAAAAGTAAACTACTGCAAAAAAAAAAAAAAATCAATTCCAGATTATCTAATCTCGCTTTTCACAAAATAATTTATTAACAGTAATACAGCTAAATTTAAAATCAAGCACTCATTGACCCACTACTGTAGGCCTAAGTAATGAAATTTCAAAAAGTTGCAACATTTTACGCAAAATTATTTCATAAATGAAGGGTTGGAGGATGAAAGGAGAATGTTGCATTTTTGGAAATAAAATTTCGACAAAGGTAAGCAATAGATACAGGTAAGTAAATGAAACTTAGTATATTAAAAAATAGATGTCATTATACCAACTTCATAAGCTCTTTTAATAACGACAAAACCAGAAAACAGAAAAGCTGCAGCAATAAAACATAGAACTTAAATTACTATAAATTTGGGTTTTGTTACATAACCCCTTCACCTTCCAAGCCCATCAATTCACACACAAAAAATAAAGAAAGAAAAAACACACAAGACCCAGTGACAAATCGCTTATACTATAAGAATAACGTTTGGTGAAAAGTTTTTGAAAACAAAAAGTGAAAGTATTTGGTTTCTGCCTCTAATTTTGAATAAAGAAATGAATGACAGAATGATTAAAAATAAAAGTTCACGAATGACTTAGAGCTTCGACAACTTCTTTTTTGACAATTTAGTGGCCGAGTTAACAAATCCAGAGATAGTTCCGCCGTGAAAGAGAAATAAAGTTTCTTTTATTACTTCCGTCATTGCAGACAGATTAAAAGTACCGAAAATTAGTAACAAATAATAAGTTATGAAGGGATTATGAAAAAGTGAAGCGCTTTTTTTGGATTTGGGAATTAGGAAAAGGAGCGAGCGAAATATTTTATCAATTCCCGCAATAAATAGATATTGCCCATGGATGCCGAAAATAATACCTCGATTCATTGAAGAAGCGATTTTCAACAACCCATAGCCGGAGTCTCCGAATCACCGATACTTATTACACTGGTTAAAAAAGAGGAAAAAGCATCATCCCCCCCGAAGCACTCTCCGCTAAATACGAGCTCGGGCTCGGGATGTAATCATAAAGCTCTGACCATTTCGGCTTCCAAGTTGTATCCAGATCAATTCTCCAAAGCAGTTAAGAGCAAAATTACAAATTCTGGAGCGTATATAAAAAAAGCGAGCCTCAAGAAACATTCGAAACTACTTCCCAATAGTTGTCAAAAAAGCTGCTCGGGAAATTGAATGATTTTTATGATATTTCCTCGCAGCCTCTGGCCGCTATCAGGCCGGCGTTTTATTGCCCATTTACATGTCATACGCAGAGATCGGGGGCTAGGGCAATGGAGAAAAAGAACTTCCAACGGAGCTCTATTACTCCGGCTGGGTTCCATTTCTTGCAAGCTTTAATGCCGTATGTTTCTTTAGCCCCACCCGTTTGTTTTAATTTTAGAATTCCCACTCGCGGAGGCGGGAACATCAATCTTTCATAAACAATCGATTACAAAAAACAATATCCTTGCTAGACCTCAAAATTTTATCAGTATCTATTTTCTATTATATCATCATTAGTACCTGTAATAACACGCTACGATGTGCTAGGTTCACACATTAAGGGGTAAACTCCAAGCTAAGGGACCTTAAGCATCATCACGCCCATAGTCGGATTTCCGGATGGCGGAACCTAAGGCGTAAAGCTAAGGTGGGAAAAAGTACCTGTAATAAGAAAACAATACTCATGCTAGACCTGAAAATTTAAAAGTTTTTGACACTTTTAGTTTAGTAGCCAGTTTTACATTATTAGTAGCTTATCTATTATATAATCATTAATAACCCATCATTACTATCTAATATCATGATGGACCTCAAAATTCAAATTTTTAGTTAGTTGGTAGACACTTTTAGTTTACTAGCAATTTTTTTATGATTCCACCCAGCAATACTTTTTTTTATACCGGTGGGGTTCAATTTCTCATAAAGTTGGCGACTTTAATGCTTATGCCAGTATGTTTCTTTGACCCCACCCATTTTCGACTTCCCACTCGCAGCTGCAGAAAAGATAATTTTTCACAAACAAGTTGTTATAACAAAAAAAAAAAAAAAAATAATAATAATAACCATGCTAGACCTCAAAATTCACATTTTTAGTTAGTCTTTTTATTTAGTAGTCAATTTTTAACATTTGTAGTCACTTTTTCCAGCACTTTTTTTTTAAAAATAAAAACATGGCATATAAGACATTAACGTCATTTCTTATAAGCTCGGTCATTTCAATGATTGTTGCCATATGCCGTGCGTTTCTTTGACCGTTCGTTTTAATTTTAGACTTTCCGTTGAGAGTTGAGGAAAAAATTAATCTTTCACAAACAGTCTATAGCATAAGAAAACATTAAAAATGTCAGAGCTCAAAATTCAAATTTTATTTTCGCCATTTTTTAAATCATTAGTAGCCTTTTTATCCTGTGCTTTTCTAAAACGCATGTGAGACATAACTACTAAGATATACCTATGAATATTCATTTTAAAAATTCCATTATGGTTATTCATTAATATTGCTTTAACCATCCATTTCTATAAACATTTTAAATGCACATCTGATTATCTTATCCGTCGGAGATACGAAATACCACGTGAGCGCTAAAATGCGTAAAAGGAAATAGAAATGAAAAAATCAATAAAGTAATAATTATCTGTGTCCGGAAGGGTTTTTAAAAAGGGTGGTACAGTGAAGCATCATTTATGTGTGTCTCGACCTTTCTTTTATTTTGATTCAAAATGGAGTGTTTAGAAGTCGCAAAGTATCGGATTTTTACTTAACTAAAATTTGAAAATTTTCTGCTCATTTGACTACTTCCCAGGGGGGAGCTATTTCCCGTAGAATTGAATTTAGCCAATTATAATGCGTTGTAGAACACAAAAAGCAGCATGTAAAAAATAGCACATTAGAAAAATAAAAAAAACTAGACTATGAAGTATCTTGATGACCATCATACCAAACGCGATTTTTTTTTCAAGAAAATAAATAGATAATAAGCAGAAGGACCATATTTTTAAAATTAGAGAAGGTGTGAAAATAATCCCGAAACTAAAATATCTGTACATTGTTAGCCCTGAAACATAGATATACTGCCAAAATTTTACGACGAATAGAAATCATGAAAAAAATGCTAAACAAAAAATAACAAACACAGTTGAACTACAAGTTGCTTATTTTTTAATAAGTGCTTCTGTAAATTACTAACCTTCTTTCGTTTCATTTTATTCTTTTTTTTTTTTAATATGTTTTTCTCTTTTTGAATTTCTATACTATTCAATAAGTCGCATCGAAATTCGTTTTTTTATAGTTGAATAATATACGTTGTTAAAGGTTTCTAGTTATCTGGTTGTTCGTTCTTAGGAGAGAGCATAGTATACATACAACTACATGTACGTTAACACGAAATATACAGACAGCTCGGTTATGATATCCAGAAACTGCAGTTTCATCTTTGACATGGATGTCTAAGTACCTAATCAATGATCTTTAATGATTAGGGGGAAAAAAAGCACATGAGCAAATTTTAGTTTGGAGCAAGATTTAGAATGCTCATTGGTCAAAACTGCACCAAACATTAAACAAACCGTAAGAACTGAGCCACGTCAATTCTCTCAGAGATTATTTCTTGAATTAGTAACAAACTGCTAAATGATTGAAATTAATTAAAAAAAAAAATCCTTAACTCAAGGTGAGGGGAATGCAATAGTTAATAAGTCCTTTAGATTATACTTTTTGGGGAATAAAACAGTGAGGATTCTATTTTTGAAGGAAGGGGGGGGGGGCAACTCTCAAGCCTTTTTTTTTTTTTTTTTTTGTGTATGTATGTGTGTATGTGTGTTCGTGCGCGTGCAGAATTTGGTTATATTGCTGAGTTCTAACACAACTGATTAAATGACAGATTAGAAAAAGCTTAACATGGCCTCAAAAATCAAAACGGATGGCCACCGTAACCATCCCCATTTTGATTTTAAGTTCCTCCATTCTTACTAAATAACCTAAAAAAGTCCCATCTTTTTGACTTTCAGCATTATTTTCGTAAAATCGATCAATCTACTGGGTAAAAAATCATTTTCATCGAACATCGTTAATTAATTTTCAACTCTAAAAAAGTGAACGGGCAAGGCTCCTTTACTTTTGGAAGTGAGGATTCAGTTGCCCCCTTGCCTCCCCCCCCTCGTGGAAGGCGCCTATGAGCTATAGCACTAAAAAGGATAGGAACCACTGCAGGGGCGGCCCTAGCGCCGGACATTCCGGACCCCTGTCCGGGGCGGCATATTTTAGGGGCGGCATTTGGACTCGAATATGATTGGGATAAAATAAAGTTATATTTGGGGGGATAAAATAAAGTTTCCTTTTCAAGGAAAGAAAATTATGAACGAATTTTACAAACATAATTCTTTTTGTACTTCGGAATTGAGAAAGGTATCAATGTAGCGGTGTTTAAGCGTGTTATTTAAATGTATCCCCTTCAACGCAACACTTTTGGTTGTTTCAACATAGCCTATTAAAATAAACGAATCACGGATTTAAAAGAACTACAAGCACAAGCAATGTTTACTTTGATTGATTTTAATTTGCAAAAGAAGTTATAACTTTTAAAAGGTATTGTTTGCCTATTTTTCTCCTGTTATTTTTGTAGTCTTAGTTACCCCAAAATGCAGCATTTTATGTTCTATTTTTCAAAAATTTCCTCGGGGGAGAAACCCCGAACCCCCAGAAATTGCGGATATTCTCTACTTCATTAAAAATAGTCACTGCTTGAGTTTAATCATACCCATTTTGTTTTATTCAAGGGTGAATAAAACAAAAAAAAAAGAAAAAAGAAAAGAATAAAGGCAGCACGAAGTTTAAAAAACGAGAGGTTAAAAAAAAAAAAAAAATACACGAGATTCTGTATCAGCGAAAAAAAAAAGGTGACAAAGATGGCGTGTTCTGCCCACAACAAAGTTTTCCAACTACAAAAGGGTCCAATATCTAAAATAGCTTAAGGCGTCATTCGGTCTAAATCCGACCCAGAATACAAGATTTTGTTTTGTCACGCTGTTTTTAATTCCCAACATCTATTTATTGGGTTGGACATTTTTTAGCAATTTATTACGTTTCAAACTTTAATCGTGGAAAAGGGCGGCATTTTGTATTTTTGTCCGGGGCGGCAAAACTGCTAGGGCCGCCCCTGACCACTGAACTTAAAGCTTGATACCAAATAGAAAAGTCTTCGCAGTGTCTGAATCAAATGAGCAGAATTGTGAGCAAAAGTTGCCGAATAAGGAACATTTTGGGAAGTTACTACGCATTTGGAAAGGTTGAGCTTGGCACCCAATAAAAGTTGGAACGGTGCGAGTAGCCCTTATTAAAAACCCGTCTACACCCACAATTTTCGGTATTGAAAAATGGCGCCCGTTCTAATCACCAAATGCGCGAGCCTTTGTTTTTTCCCCGTTCGGCTGAAAAAGCGCGCGATTAAAATGGGTCATCTTTTGCTTCGGGATGATTTCCCGCGGGGACGACAAATTATACTCAATGACGATATTCCTCGATTTGAAAGTAAAAGTCTTTTTAATCCCAATAAGCGTGGACGCAAATCTTCCGTCGTGCAATTGGTGCAAGGTAGAGCTCTCAGTGTCAACGAACTCTTTTTCGCCTTTCCTTCTTCACACATAAAACACAATTTTACCTTCCTTTAAGTTGCTCGCACTCGTTTGCGGACTTTTCATGTCACACGGCAACACTTTTTGTCAATCTCATATTTACCTCCTATTTGGGAAATGAACCACTGTTTTCTCTGGTTTTGTTTTTTGTTTACGCGAAGAAATAAAGATCACACTTCTTATAAGCATGAATCCCACTATGCAAATGAGAGTAATCTTTCACTTTTTTCTATAGAGGTGGATCTTTTTACGTTTTAAGAAGTGGATCATTTTAACAGAGTGGTAAGAATTTGTTTTAATAATTTATCAATGACAATGCGAAAATTAACTTCAAGTCCTTCCAGGTAAGGGCGCTGAAACTTTTTCATGAACTGCACTTTCTAAAAAACTTTTTCGAGAAGCGCAGTCCTAAAGTATTACGTAGCGTCCCAAGAAGCGAAGTAAGAGTCATTCACTTGAAATCGTTGCAGGGGAAGACACGAAAAAACCTTATTGTTAACTTAATTACAGTTTGTAAGAAATGATTCCAAGAAGCGAGTGGGTCAAAAGCGAGCAGAAATGTAATTTTTTTAGAATCAAAAACTTCCTACAGTAAAATATTTAACTCAAATACTATACACTTAAATGGCACTCAACTTTGACTTGGCTAGAGAGGGAAAAAATACCGTTCCTTTTTAACCAAAGTAAATCTAAGAGCGTCCTGAAAGACCCCTTTGTCGAGTAAAATGACCCTCCCTCGTGAAATGAGCTTACAAAATTGATTGTTTGAGGGCCGAAAGTTGAAAAAACTGCTGTTGTCTCGAAGACCACCTGGAAGAAAAAATGCAACTTCTGAAGAATCCCAGCAATCATAAAGTTTCCATGAAAGGGTTTCCCAGCATCGCCAGCCCAAGGCAACTTGTTTGGGGATCTCAAAAAAGGTTTGCTAAACTTCTGCATTGTGTTATATCCTAGGTCCTCGTTTTTCAAATGAAAGATGGGCAGTTCTGAACGGGGAAATGAAAGCATCACCTTCGGGCTAAAAGACTGCTTGGGTAGACTCGAATCATATGCCAACATTCAAATTGTTTTCATAAAAGAAAATATTTTTAGGTTTAGAAACGTGTCTAGAAACAAGCTGATGTTCTGTAAATGGTTAATTCGTTTGACTAAAGTTATTGCAAATTAAATCATTGATTATTTAAACTTTCTGTTCCACCTTGTTTTGGGGTTTACGTCATCATACCAAACACGAGAAATGATACAATTCACTAAGGCACTTATTCTGAGAGCTCTATGGTCGAAAATTCCAATTTTCAATCAATACAAATAATGTTTGTCTCTGAGCAGTTATTGCTCTTTATCGAAACAAAGGAGAGCGGTTTTTGTGAATTTAAGAGCAGGAAGGAAAATAACAGACTCCGACTCCTTAAGCCCAAATTAAATCCGACTCGTACTCTGCAGCCTTGGCTAAAAATGCGCTCATTTTCAAAAGTAAACAATAGGTTTCAGGGAGAGTTTTACATTTCTCACGAAAACTATATGATCGACAAAATTTGATCTCACAATCTATTGCTTTTTTTGTAATAGATCTTTAAAGGACATTAATATGGAAAATGTACGCATCTTTTCAATGAAAGAAAGAAACAGTTATTGTGTACTTCGCCCTTGTTAAATATTCGATGTCTTTTAATCCCTCAAAATGATAGATGCGTTTACTTATATACGCGCGATACTGAAATTTCTATTTTGTGACACTTATAAAATGCTTTAATTATGACATTGGTACTTTCAAATTTAGAGAACTTTGGTGTTTTCTTAGTGTCATTCAAAATTCAAGGGAAAAGGGTATATTGTTTTACAGAAATAAATGTTTTGAAAAATAAATAAGAAAATTAAAAATAAAATAGTAATAATAATTTTTTCATTAAAAAAGTATATGAAAAGTATTTTCGGAATAGTTTTGAGATATTGCGGAGGAGGTTTGAACCCTAAAAACCCACAGCTTAAATACGGCCCTGGTGCAGACAAGCCCAGTACACAGGCGAAAAAAAATTTAAGAATGCCAAATCCAGTTCCGGACTTGTGGCATGGATGCCATACTTGTCACCAAAAAGTTACTCAAGGGCTCCCAAAAAGGCACTTGACCAACCCCAACCTAAAGAAATGGGCTTGGTTGCCACACCCCTTTTTATTCTTACTATATTCCTCACGCTTTCACCATATCTCCTAATTAAAAGTATTAATAAATAGGTATGAAGTCGAAAATAATTCTTTTTAACAACTTAAGAAAGTAGAAGCATCGTTACTATCTAATTTAATCGACTATAGCTCTAATGCAGCTCGTGTGATTATTCCCAAACTTAAAGAGTTGGAGTCTGAAAATTTCGTCTTCGCACGTTTCGCTTTGTATCCATTAATAGATCATAGTAACCTATTGACACATGTTAGCGAGTAACGACATGAAAGAATCTTACAATTACTTGGAATAGAACAGTTTTTTTCTCTAAAGAAGTTGAAACATATGCTCTAATAGAGGAAATGCAGAATTTCTCATCTGGAATGAAAACTTGCATTTTTGGCAAGATTTTAAATCTACTATCGAGAATCAAGTAAATACTTTAATTCATCTCATATTGAGCAATCATTTCAGACTCCTTCATTTTCAGTGGTTTTAAGAACAAATGAAAGTATCCTGCAATAATACGTGAATTAAATTTAAGCAAATTTTCTTAACATTCTAAGAATCTAAGAATTCTAAGAACGAGTTTCAGTTTTTTGATTCTAAAAACAAAAGCACGTTCTGCTTCACCCAAAGAATTGAATGGAATCGGATTTTCATTGGGTGTTGACATGATTCTCAGCAGGTGAGCTGCAGAAGCAGGATCCCGATTGTGAGGGTAGCGGCGAGGGTCAATGGGATCAATTCATTTTACTCTCATTATCTAAACACCAGTGAAGCGTACAATCCAAACAATGATTACCATCCACAACTAGTTCACCTATATATAGAATAACCCATATAAATTAAAAAAGAAAAAGAAACGGAATACCAAACAAAGTAAAGATCCTGTAATCTCTTGCGATTAGTTCGAAAACCACCAAGTCGATCATTACCATTCTTCGACCAGCAGGAATGGGGGTGGGGAAGGGGAAGCTAGTAATGATCATGTCCGAGCTATTGTTTTAAGTCCTTTCTCGTTAGATGCTTTCGAAGAAAGGCTGCCGTCTTAAATGTAGGTCACTTTAATCCCAGCAAATTGGAAAATATAAGTTGTTGCTTCTTCGAGACGAACCTCAAGACGAAAGAAATCAAGGTCGAGAAAGGCTTTGCTTTTTATTTTCTTTCGTGACAAACAGGTTAGGCCCAACCCTCGCTTTATCAGAGTCTTTTTCTTCTTCCACCATGTTTTCGGCCTTTCATTTTTAGTGTCCCACTGCACTGGACAGGTAGGCAGGCGTCTTACAACTTTTACACTAAACATAAAAGAGAGCGAGGGAAAAAAATGTAATCAGTTAATAACACTTGGCACACATACCGCGCGAAAGTGTGCCAGGGCAAAAAAAATTTCAGTCTCTTTTTTTTCTTGTCTGAAAGAAGCTACTTTCTTTCCTCTGCCTTCACCATAACTCAAAAAACCATTTTACCTCCATAACTCATAATTCAAAATTGCACATATCGCTCACTCCCTTCAAGAGATATCTCAAAAATTTTCTCGGTTTTGAGTTACGTCTATTTTTGACCTGCCGCGAATGATTAGCGTATCTCTACCCCCCCCCCACCCCCAAGACCTTAATTTCTGTAACTCATTATTTTTTCGTTAGAAATACGATGAACAAAAACAATAATAAGAGAAATCACAGCACTTTTTCTTTTCATTAATGATACACATTGGATTAGATAAAGAAGAAAAAAAAAAAAAAAAACAATATATACATTCTTGACGTAATAACGAAAACTATTCCGAACTGTTTTCAACTGAAATATGATTGCTAGTTTTTATCAGCAGGACTCGAGAAAAGAGAAAGCATAATGGAGAGCATTCCTACGTCACACAGTTTGATTGGACGTTATAAAAAGAAGGGTGCAAATACATATGTCTCGTACACGGTAAATTTATATTAGGATCATTTTCCTTATTCATAAAGCTTCAACTACCGAAAAAAGTGGAATGCATAAAAAGCTTCTTCATGCGCAGACTTGATATTAGGGCTCGATCGACGATCGTTTGCATTTTTCGGCCGATGCCGATTGTTCAATAACTGCCGATGACCGACTATTTTTCGTTTTGAATGGCCGGTGGCCGACAGAAAAATTCAACAAATGGTAGATGAAATATACGTTGCAATTTTTTTTAAGGAACAATAATACGTTTAGTACATTGTAGAAACTTATGACAAGTCATATTAAAAAAAATAAAATGCGCATACTTTATGTTAGGGCTTGAATGATGGCATTTTTCAGCCAATGAACCGATGCCGATTGTTTAAAGACGGCAGGTGGCCGGGATTTTTTCTTTGTTTTTTTTTTCGAATGGCCGATGGAAAAACTTAAATGGTAGTTGAAATGTGCGTTTCAAATATTTTTTAATTCACAAAAATGCATGGAAAAAAATGCATGGATGGTAGAAATATGTTTCTAATTGAGGAAAATGTAAAATAAAGTTGGGGGAGTCGCTGTTTAAAGGGTTGTATTTTAAAGTCAAACTAGGTATTTAAGTATTCAAAGCTGAAAAAAACGGAAGTAAAACGAAAATTTATCAAGATATGTATTATATTTCAAAAAATAAAAGAATAAGGATGTAAACCGAAAATATTACTACCCCCTGCTGCCAGTATTATAACACTGCAAAAACAATAGTTCATTTTCTGCAGTGTAAACTAATACGCTAATATATAGGGTAATTATTTCAATGACAGGGCATATAATTCTTAAAACTCTCATCGAAGCGATCGTTTGAAAAGTGCCTGTGTAGTGAAGATGTCTGTAGCGATCCGAAACTCGACAATTCCGAAATCCTTGACTGCGATACATCGGCATTTAGATGTTTCCACAGGTCAATGGGCCGATGTTTTCTTCAAGTAAACAATGACCGCCGATTTTCCAACTGAAATTTTTCAACCATCGGTGTCGATGCATCGGTTGAGCTTTATTTGATATCTTACAAATAAACTAAAAAAGGTGATTGTAGATATGTCTTATGCATGTAAGGATTTCCATGACCCCCCCCCCCCCCCAAGAGTAAATCCTTGCTGCCCCAGTGGACTGCCTCATTTGCCCGTATTATTGAGAAACGGTTCTGTTCAAATTATTTAATGCTTATTGTATCTTTAGTTTCTAGTATATAGGAGAAAAATTAAGTTAATTAATTTTCTACTGTTATAAATCTCACTCCATATTTCTTCTCATTATGGGTCAGTAAGTAACTGGTAAACATTTTTTATAAAAATGTTAATAATAACACGTACCGTAAATAGGGTGAAATATGAAACAAAATAGCCAATTTTTTTCCATTTTTGTAATAGCAGTTTTTTTTATTTCTATTTCAATTTAAAACAAATATTTAATAGTAGTAATAACTAAATTAAGAGCTAGAATTGCTTAAATACAAAACACGTACGTTATTACAATATACAAGAGGATTACCGCCAGTAGCGAACATAGACTTAGGTGCGCCCCCCAACCCCTATTAAATAATTTAAAAAAAAATCTACTCTGTATCTCATTATGTTATTTTTCTGAACATGGGTTTTTGATATGATTTGGTGCGACCACTTGGCAATATATCACCAAGCTTTTGGTAGCCAAGTGGTTGCCGCCAACTTGGCGACAAATTTGGCGAAAAAATGATTTTTTTGAATTTGAGTTTAATTTCTCGCTATTGGCGATATTTCGTGAAAAATCCACTGAATGATTTTAAAACCGGCGATATATAGAAAATGAATCATTGTAAAACTTTTTTTTTGCATTGATTTGTGGCAAACTAGGAGTGTAAATGTTGGAATTGTTATCTTGCTCACTCTAAGACAGTATTTTAACGCTTAAGGCAACTGTTATAAAATTTAAACGTAAAAGGAAGTAGTGTGGAATCCACACCAGATTTTTTACTGTGATCATTTACTAAATGAAGAAAAAGGCGAGTGCGTTATTAGGCGTTTTTAGCTTTTCAAGATATTTTTTACATTCAATGTTATCGAGTATCAAACTTTGATCTTATTTTAAATGTATGTGTTGTATTATTGATATTTTTTAAAATCTATTGCAGACTCTAATACCGTTTTTTACCTAATTTTCGGATTACCCGCGTTTTTTGCTTATCTGTGATTACCGTGCCACCGTATTCCGCAGATAATCGGGAGTTAACTGTATTTCCCATTGAAATGACTATTGAAAATGATTCATTTACTCTTGTATTTTGCATTGGAGCAACGTTGAAAAATGTCAAGCTCAACCGTTGGATAACTTTTCCGACGAAAGATGAACGTCGGACGGATCCTAGGCTAAAGTGGTCAGCTCGCCTTCCGTGGGTGCAGAGCGAGTGAACTTTCCGTTCCATTTCCTCAAATCTTCTCTGGATGGAGGGTCAGCGGCCACCGGAGGTCACAGACACCCGTCATGGCGGTGGCCTCGATCCCCCAGAAACCGGGTTAGGGTCCGCAACCTTCCCTCTCGTTGCATGTGGGACACGACGAAAGGGATGCGAACGACCTCGCCGAATGTCCACCACTCTCCACTAACTGGGACACCACCTCCTCACACGCATTTCGACCCGCGAGGGATCCTCGCCCAGGGACGTCATTTCAAGTTTTTACAGGGGGGGGGGCAAAGGGTAAAAACACAATACAATTTCACCAGAAAGCAACAAAAACCACGCCCACTTATATGTGAATACATTGATTTGTCAAAGTCAGGGGGGGGAATTAACCCCTCCTGCCCCCCTAAATGACGGACCTGGTCCTCGCTCACCCCTGTAACTTCTGGTTTCGTCTTTGCGTGCGCAATTCAACTCATATACAGTCACACCTGTCTATCTCGAATTTCACGGGACAGAAGAAAAATTCGAGATACGGAAGTTTCGAGATACAGAGGTTGTGATGAAATTTACAAAAATGAGCAATTGGAACAAAGTCAAATACTTAATAGATTGTTTTGCATTGATATTGCTGAATATTTTACTGTACGACATGTTGTGAGTCAACGTTTTACTAATTGAATCTGCAGTTTGAAGAAGGGAACGAAGATCAAAATTTCAAACTTGGGCTTTTTCGTGATTGTATATCTCCTACTGTAGATACACATGTTTGTGCGAATAAAAGAACAAAAACCAGGTTAGTTTTTGTTCTTTTTATCGAACAAACACGTATATCCACAGTAGGAGATATACACTCACGAAAAAACCCAAGTTTGAAATTTTGGTCTTCGTTTCCTTCTTCAAACTACCGATTCAATTGTGATGGCAATATCGGTAGCAAGTTAATGCATACCTTTAAGTGTGAACATAGTGTTTGAATGATTCAAAAATGAGAGTCGCGAAAATTCGAGATATAGAGGTTTTCGAGAAAAATCATTCGAGATAAACAGGAGAAAAAACAATTAAGCAGGGAATTGCTGTAAAAGCAGGGAAATTGAAAAACTTCGACATAGAGAGGTTTTCGAGATAAGCAGGTTCGAGATAAACAGGTTCGACTGTATACCCAAACTTCAGCAACACGTTGATTGCCACACTACGAGAAAAATCGTAGCTTGTCAGTTTGGCCGACAGACGCGACTCGGAGTTAGTTCGTAGGCGATAGATTGCCGTTTTCGTAGATTGGATCGATATGTGTTATGCACCGACATTAATTGGGATATTTGGCTTTTAAGGAGGTTCCAGAGTGAAGGAAAACTGGATGACAGGTACGATGTTTTTAGCCCGACTCATCATACGCTAGGAATCTTTCGTAGTTCGGCAGTCAACTTGCTACTAAATATTTTCTTTTAAGCTTACCTTCCAGAAATTGGTGTTTTTTATTTGTTGAGAAGCCGCATTCATTTTTTTTTTTTGGATGGCAAATTCAAAAGGATAAATCCAACTGGGAGCCAAACCTAAAAACCAAAATCTCTCGCGTTAAATGTGGACAGTCTACTTGTAAGATTTGCACTCAAATTATGTCCGTCATAAATTCGTGTGAAATTTAAAATGGGCAAGCCTCTTTTGAGTGGTTTTTCTTTACGGAAAGTTTTTCTTAGAAACTCGTTGAAGTAGTCAGTTAAAAGTCTGTTAAACTGCCATTTACATAAAAAAATATCTATTTTACAAGTTGATAGTGAACTTTTGTCAAAATGTACATGTATGAAATACATTGAGGAAACTTTAATAGATGGGATACAGGTACCTAGCGTGAGCATCTGTGTTCTGTTTTGCATACGAGTTCTGCTTAATAGAGGTGCGACATCGATGACAACATATCGATGTTTCGGTGGTAAAATATTGCTCTTTAACCGAAACCTATTTTTTTACCTATCACAAAAGTCCATATTTTTCGATAAATTGGATTTTAAAAAATTAAACCAATGCCTTATTTCATATTAAAAAAAAGTCAAAAACTACGGATTCTTCCTCCAATCTACCTTAAGTAAAAAAAAAAAAAGAGGCCTAATGTTTTACTCTCGCATAATCAAGGGCTTATCCAGCTCAACATCAGGGGGGGGGGGAGAAAAATCTGTTGAGCGATCAGTGGCCGGTTTAAGCAATGCAATTATCCATTCATGTATGCATTTTCTTGTTTTTCTTTATAAAATTGATTATATACAATCTGTGTGTGTGTGCCTCCTCACTCGGTAAATTTTGAAATGATTGTCCCAGAGGAGGTACTTTTCTGAATTAAAACTTTGTCATGGAGTATGGGATAAGAACTTGGGTACTAAAACACTTTGGCAAAAGAGATAACCGATTTTGGCGAAAAGGGAAGTGTTTTTGACGCTGTATTTCCTTGTGTAATTTTCATTGAGGTATTAACCCAACTGAACAAAATTAATTTTCAGTTTTCAATGAGTTCCCATACCGTAGAGTCTCGATAATTGAAAGTAACAAGGGACCGGCTAAAAGCTTTGAGTTATCGAACGTTCGAGTTATAATGAGTTCCCACAGCCTTTTCATTGGTCTGGGGACCCAATAAACACTTCGAGATAATATTCGAATTATTAGGCTTCGAGTTATCGAGACTCGACTGTATAAACTTGTTACAAAGTTGCTAGAGTTGACTTATGGATAAATTTAAAAATTGGAGCAATCGTCAATTAATCAATTTATTTAGATTTTTTTTTTGGGGGGGGGGCATTATTCTTTCTTTTATTTTGGAAGGAAGGTGCAGCTTGCCCCCCTCCTCTGGATAGGCATATGTGCATAACTAATGATAAACATTTTAATTGATCCGTTTTTTTTTTTTTTTTTTTTTGGCTCTTGTTGCAAATTAAATTCAAAAATCACGCATAGTGGAAGAAAATAAATCAAAGCATTCGATGCGCTTTCTGACCATATTTAATGAGTTGTGGAAATTGACTCAAGGAGGTAAAATGCTCTAATGTGTCTGGACTACATGAATAAGGGAAAATATTATCCGAAAATGAATGAGGACTTACTTGGACTTCTCTTTCCTCAAACTCACAAAATGAAGAAAAAAAATTACACACACGCAAAAAAAAGTTACCTGTTCCTCAATTGTTAGCATTTATCTAGAAGACACGAAATCAGAATACCATGAAACGAAATGAAAATTTGTTATTGTCCATGTCTCAAATCAAGCGATACTTTGCAGATAATATTTATAAAACTATGTTTCTGCAACAAAGTTTCAATTAACTAATTGCACTTAATGAGCTTTATTATCCTTGTTTATTAATTCAAAATATATCTTTGTGGAGACCAGATTTCGAAAAAAAAAAACGAACGTTAAGAACTTGAAAGTCAAAAAGGGACTTTTAGGAAAAAACGGACTTTGAGGAACATGAGACTAAAAAAGACATTTTGGGAAAAGGGACCAGCTGGGAGTTCCTACCGGTACCTCGTAAAAAGTAACACATTTTTTTTTCAAGTGTTCTCTTAGGTCTTATGGCTGTTAAAGAGAGAAAGACAGTAGGTTATCTCTGCCCACAATTGTAATGAATGGTGGATTTTATCACGTAGATTTGTGGCACTGAAGAGACGGTCAAAGGTGAGTTCCAAGTCAAGTGACCTATTCTAGCTAGTCGTGAAGCATTTGGATTTAAGGTCAGGATTGCCATGTCCGCGTATCCCACCCACGAGAGATCACGACTCGGCAATGGGAATCATTATCTGCGGATAGATCCCAAGCTCCGTGGGACGGAAAGGGGAAGGGTTACTCGAACTAGAGATTAGAACAATTGGTTCATACGATCTGCATGGCGAGATGGTCCAAACTACACAAGACTCGAGCTCGTTTAGAGGGCCATTTTAGTAAAAAGCATCCATTGCTGTACGAAACAGCCGGCAGAGACTCCAATTATGTAAGATCCCTGTTTCGTTGCATGAATTTGATGAAGAATATGGACTCTACTTTTGTAAAATACAGTTTTATTTTGATTTCCGGAAACAATATTCACATGAGGAGTGGCTAACGCGTTCCGCAGTGTGGCACGCGAAGACTTGTTGAAAAATTTTAAGAATCGAGGAAATTAAGTCGTTCTGAAACCCTTATATTGATGAATATAAGATGACCTGTGTTAGGAAGCTGGCGTGTAAATTACGTGAACTACAGTATTTCAAGTACTTATCGTTAGCTTCGGACGTTCAACGAAGGCTGTGACTTTACAAACAATGTTATGTAAAATAAAGCATATTTGTGCGTTACACGAATGAAACTTTCGATGTTGTTGAATAAATTTTTCATTTAAATAGTGTCAGCTACACGTGTTCAATTTTTTAAAGAAGTTAACTGTGTAACTAAAATTAGTAAAACAAGTGCACAAAATTTGGTATTGGTTGCAAAAAATGAAGCGACTTGAATTTTTTTTTTACATTGCTTGAAAATTATTTGGGAAAACACTTTATAAGTGTCAATCAATGTATTATCCCTGAACCATGAGAAGCTTTTTGTGCAAAGGAATCACTTTTCTTCCGTTGTTGACCTTGTGGGGTGCTCTGTATTAACGAAATACAACCCAGAGCTCTAAATTCATAATGTTTCGTGAACTTTCCAGAGAAAGGAAAAAGGATGGCAAGTTACTCTTTCATTTAAACGTGAGATAACTATCTAAATGAAAAGTGCTCGTGAGATTTTAGAGCTCGAGGGAGTGCATGTTTTAAAATATCAGAAAGAAAAAGTTTGCTTTTTAAGAATGAAGATCAGCTATTGAATTTAGCTTTTTCACCCTTTATTATCCGATTTTTGAATTATTTAAAGATTGCGAGGAAGATACTATTTCCTGGAACAGTATAGATCGGTGTTATTTACATTCCTTTAAATATAGAAAATATTTAGTTTCTTCCTCTCGGCTTTGGAGAAAAAAGATTAACATATCATCAATACTGGAAGTAGCTACCCTAAGTCAATAATACCCCCAATAATGATGACCTTCAAGATGATAAAAAATTTCTGATATTTCAAAATTATTTGTCTACTTCTCTGCAAGACGTTACTTGTTACCCACCTGACATCCAAATCTTACAACATCGGAAATTAAATATAAGAGCTTACTTCAACTGCAAATCTTCCACATCTTTATATAGATCGAATTTTGAAAAGTTGTACCAGCGATTTGACAAATTTGACTATTAATTTGACAAATTTACATGATTCAGTTGTCCTGTGCTGTTGTAGGTTTGGCTCAATATAATTTTGTGAATAAATATTTTCTATTATGAACGAATAAAAATCAAAATACCGTTGAATATCAATTGATAGCTCTTAAAACACGTTTGTTATAAGAGTTTGTTAAAAAAAATTTGTTAGCATTTTCAAGAACTAATCATAAAATTAATGACTAGGTAAAAAAGCTTCAGAATCAATCATAATCCACATTTAGTAGTGACGGTTTAATTTTTAGAATAAAATGTTTCGTTTTATTTGTTTTTATTTTAAGTATATGTTTAAGTAATGTCTTTTGCTTGAAAATAATTGCATTACACTTAAAACGTGATATGTACAAGCCGTACAAACAGTAACGATAGGTACAACATAAAGGAATAATTGTATTTGAGGTTCTCAAGCGTATAAAATCTATAAAGTGGTACTTACGATAACGCAGAGGTGAAATAATTTATTGGATGAAATGTACCACAATCTTGGGTGAAAAATGTTAAGAAAAAACAAAATTTTAATTCGTGCTTTTTCGAAAAAATCAATTAAGTGTGTTTGTTTTTTTTTCCGAGACCCTCGCGGATAATCGAGAGTTTACTGCATTAAACTTGTCGTAACTAATACATTCACTCTTTATGAAAATAACTAAAACTTAATGCAGGAACTTGAAGGAAGAAGTGTAAAGGTGGAAATTTCAAGGCTTTTGCTTCATCCAGAAAAAAGTCGAAGATACGGCGGGGGGGGGGGGGGAGTTTGCCCCTGCCTATAATGGGAATTTTGACCGCGCTCATGATTCAAGCTGCTCCCAGTGTTTTCAGCGCCAATCAAAGAATTCTATTGCAAGTGTCATATTGCATCGTTTGCCTCCTCTATCTCTTCTCATTAAATCGACTAGTTTCACATTTTTTGACCTTTTTTTTTTTTTTTGCTGGCTAAATTTTCCGTTTCTCATACTCGAAAGTTGCGTTCTTCGACACAGTACTTTTTGCTCAGAGCTAAATGCAGCTTATGATTAGCAAAATGGGTATAGATGAAAAGAGCTGTGCATTTTAATAATTCCATTATTTAATAAAAGTTGCTTTCAAAATATTTAACACACAGATCGTATATAGACTGACAATTCGATTGGGATTTCTTGTTAAAATAC
Organism: Uloborus plumipes; assembly: GCA_038373865.1. Lineage (NCBI taxonomy): Eukaryota > Metazoa > Arthropoda > Arachnida > Araneae > Uloboridae > Uloborus > Uloborus plumipes. The sequence goes on from JAXGGA010006052.1 coordinate 68,440, forward strand.
GTGATTTTGCCCCGGATTGCACTGTATATATATATATATATATATATATATATATATATATATATATATATATATATATATATATATATATATATATATATATATATATATATATATATATATATTGAATTGTAAAGTATCCATGTTATGCAACCATTATGCAGATTTTTTTTAATTACTGCGGATTATATCACGTACGAAATTGAAAAATATATATATCAATTATTTAAAGGTGAAACAATCATTTCTTATTTTGGAATAAAACAAAACGTATCAGTAATACTCGTCATTATAATAATACATTCTCTAAAAGTCAGTTTGAACCTAGTCTTGATTTTAATGAATGTTCAAAAGTAATTAACAAGCAGACAAGACTTTATTTTTGCGATTTGATAAACATTTCATTTAAAATGTCAAAACACAAAATGATACTGAAGTACCAACTACAACTTCCTCTAATGGTTGCTAATAAATATAGCACCACTGACCTGTCATCATTAAAGGAGATAAATAAATCAAGTAATCTATTTATTAAATAAGAATAACAGTATCAGTTACGCTGATACTAAAAATTAAAAATACTAACAAAATGCAACTACACATTGTGCAAATACACACTGTTAAAAATAAAGTCCAAATTTAACATGGAAGTTAGTTGAATCTATCACACATTTACCAGTAACCTCTTTATTGGCGATAAGTTTCACCAACGTAACACTGCTTTCGGTGGTCACCAGTTTGTAAAAGCACCATTTCATTAGTTCAGTTAAACTTATCACCCCAATAGGATAAATTTGGCAGATTTAGCCCATTTCTTGGTGATACATTTCATTTGATTTTTATTAGTGTATAGCCCGTCATTAAAAAATATTAATATTCTCCATTATTTTCAAAAATGCCGTCCGTCGTGGGCAAAAAATGATTGATACTTTCGTTCTAGATGCTTGCTACATACAGGACGATTACAATTTCGTGCGCCCATCGCATCAAGTAGCATAAGCAAACTATGAAAAATATTTTACCAAATATAAGTAGCTTTTGTGAAAAAAAAAAAAGCAGTAGAAGAAAAACATTGCAGGCTTAAAATGGAACAGGGAAAAGTTCCATGTGAGAGCATTCAAGAGTGCTGATGCGTACCAAAACACATGCTCAGATCTGTGTAAGCACTAATCTCTATTTTCACCCTCACGCAGTTTCAATAGCATCGCTTTTGACTACAATCGTCGACAAAAGAGACATAAGCTTACATGTCCGTTTAACAATCAATGTCCGAAACTTTAATTCTGAAAGCCGATTTCACCACATCAAACGCAAATCACGGTATCCTGTGATATATCTGTTTCAAAAGGTGTCACCGCGCGATAAAAGCTGTCGCGTCAAATCCCTCCTCATCCGTGTGACAAGTGCTTGACAGTTTCGTATTAGATATAAATAATTGTGTTAGCGATCGAACATCCTGCGTTTTCAAAGGTGAAAGTTTTATGACTTTTAAGTCGAACCCGTTAATGCTCGCTCAAACATAAAAAAATGTGTCCCTGAGAACAACGACTTTCGATTTTCCAATAATTACTAATTTTAAAATGAGAAATTATTACCAAGAGCAAAGATAAAAGATAGCGAGATTTTTCTGCATATTAATCGCATTTTTCAGTCGCCACCTTTTTGCAAAACGAAAAAGAGTACCTTAACAACTAATCAGCTTATACATTGCTACTACAACATAAAAGTTATCAGTTTGAATAAAGGTTAAATTAATTAATGGCATTAACTCTAATCAATAGCTCAGGTAGAGTTAGCAAATAATATCAATATTTGTGTCGCCACTTTTCATATTGATTCGCCAAGAAGCGAGTGGAGGACCGTAAATCATGATCTTTAACGATCCCCCCCCCCCCAATCCGATTTTCTTTTTCTTTTTTTTTTGCACACAAACCAAGTAAGCACTAATATTTGGCCATACATGCAATTAACAAACAAGAGATGCGGGCTAACATTTTCTTCAATTTTGCCATCAACAGATTTCATTTTTAGGCTTATCTAGCTTTATACAACTCCGTGACTATCATTTAAGTAATAAATATGTACTCTTCGACAAATCTCAGGGCCAAGTCCTTCGAGTGGCTAAAAAAAGTACCTCGGCGACTAGTTCGCTCATAATAATGGGGGAATAATTTTTAATCATGTGTATTTTCACTTTTTTTTGTAATTCCATGTAAAGCAATATTTCACAAAGTAATATTTACACTTGCAAAAACTTAGATCTACATTTTCCAACTTTCTTCTGAAGAGCATATTGAAACCTGACGTATCTTTAAACTAACGTTAAAAAAACTTGGATTTTGAAATTTAATTGCGTTGAATAATTTAGTCCTTTCGTCACCCATTAAGTTTAGAAAGTTGTTAATTTATAAGAAAACAGAATGAGTATAAAGCAGTGAGTAACCGCCCCTGAGCAAGGGCTAAGGAACGAACATGCAATACACCGCCAACTCGGTTATTTCCATCCATGGACTGCAGTTTCGTGCTTATTAGAATACGATTATTTAAGCACGAAACTGCAGTCCATGGATGGACTGCAGTTACCGCCAACCGAGTTGGCGGTGTATTGCAACAGAAGGAGTGTTTACCAATGTACAGCTTTAGTACAACTAGTATTTTTTAGAGATTTCAAAATGAACAAGAAATAAAAATATTTCAATGACAGGATTTCTTCGTAGTTTTAGTAAGATTTATTTGTCCTCCGGCTTTGTTTTTTAATACTCCGGTTTTCTTTTTTAATTAAAAAGTTAAATTGTTCATCGGAAAATCAGGCGTGGACCTGACGTTTTACACCGAAAAATAATTTATAGTGATGTTTAAAAATTTACCACTCAACGAAGTACAGGAAGGTGTAAAGAGCGAATTTAGAAGGACGTTAGCTTACATAAAATCTAAAACCAAAGCATGGCAAGCAGTAATAACAGTCAAACGTCTGATGTCACAGTAGGTCAATCAAGTAGCTTGAACAGATGGCATTGGGTTATATTTCCTTTTAATTTGGGGTAACTAATATAATAGGTCTTTTTATGTAGTAGAAAGAGGTTGACTTACATAAAATATAAAACCAAATCATGGAAAAAAGGTAATAATAATGAAACATCTGATGTCGCGGCATCTCATCCAAGTTGCTCAAAAATATGACACTAGGTCATAATGTCCTTTACTTTCGGGACACTAATGTAATAAGGTACTTTTATGACTGATATCCTAATAACATCAAACATACTAGAAAGCGTCTGAAACCATGACAAAAATGAAATAATTCGCTTGATTTTTTTGGATATCAGAAAAACCAGACCGTAGTATTAGAGAAACCATAGAGAAGCTTTCATCAAACCATGAATTATCAATTGTTGAAAACATATTTTTAAGGCCTCAACTAGCGTATATTAAGCATTGAAAATCGGACCACCCCCGCAAATATATTCACGCTTTGTGTTTTAAATACAAATTTGGCATCAATAAAAAAAAAGTGATAGGATATTTTTTAATCTATTTAATTTCAATGTTTTGCTATATTTAAAAATAAGTAACAAATGCTGCAAATTGGAAGTGTCAAGAATCAAAACAGCATACATCTTTTCTTTCCCTGCCATATCTCATTTTATCCTTAGAAAAGAGTTCTTTTATAGAATTCATCACTATTATATGTTCTCGTATTTTTTACTCCTTCAAAACCAATTTCACTCCTCTAGAAATGTCAAGGAGAGTTTTCATTCCCTGAAAAACAAAAATCCCTTAATATCTCTAACTGAAAATGATACGTTAGGAACGAGAGAGCCGTTAAAAAAAAATCCAAGGTATATCTCTAAACTACGTGTCACTTAAGTATCAGACTGTTACAAGATAAGTTTACCGACACTAGCATTATATCTGATAAATAACACCTTCTAACTGAATCCCTTCTAAACTGAAAGTCTATTGATATCACCAACTATATCTCATGATACTCTTCCCTTCTGAATTCCAAGTCTATATTGATATGAGCAATGATATATATATATATGGATGGTGTTATGCAAAAAGGAGTTAACCCACAAAAACCTGATTTTGAGATAGTGGGCTTTAAAGTCAACAAACTCTGGCAAAAAGCATGGAGCTCTATATCAATATACCAATGATATGTTACCATGAAATGCTGATAGGGCTTAAATATTTTTGCTTAATGTAGAAAGCAACATATTTTACCATCACAGTTGGATAACTCATTTTTGTATGTTTTGTGGGTTAACTCCTTTTTCCATAACACCATCCATATATATATATATATATATATATATATGCTGAATATATATATCATTGCTGAAGCATCCTTTCTGAACTGAAAATCTTTGCTCATACCAACAACTAGATCTCACGAATCTCTTCCAAAGTGATAATTGTTACCGATACCAGCAACTAGACCCCATGAATCCTTTTTGAGCTGAAAGTCTTGA
>JAXGGA010006053.1:0-72903 GCA_038373865.1 Uloborus plumipes
CTACGTTGAGGACGTCACAGACCGAATTGAAAGACTTTTACGTCGACATAATATTAAGACGGTTTTCAAGCCCTCCAATAGAGTCAGCGACCTGCTGCGTTCAGTGAAAGATGCTAGAGACCCGTTGTCCGCCGCAGGAGTTTATAAGATCCCCTGTTCCTGTGGGTTAGTTTATATCGGGACGACAAAACGGAGTGTTAATACAAGAATCAAAGAGCATCAGAGAAATTGCCGGCTGGGTCAGACTGAAAAGTCGGCGATCGCGGAGCACACTTTCAGTAATGGAATACATGATATAAAATTCAATGAGGCCAAAATAATTTCACGGACTTCAAATTTTTTCCCCAGATTGCATAGAGAGGCCATTGAAATTTTCAAACACCCAAATAATTTTAACAAGAAGGAGGAAGAAGTAAAAGTTAACAAGCTTTGGCATCCAGTCATCTGTCAATCCCGAGCCAGAAAGTAGAGGGCGCTGCGTTTACAATTTAAAATCTTGCAGCAGTTCGAAATTTCGCATCAGTCGCCAAATAAATCAACGACACCCACTGAAGATGATCGCCGCAGTTGCGATTGAAACGTATGGATTAAAGTCATCCAGACCACGGCACAACAGCCCGGAATCCGTAACTAGTATTTAAAAATTAAGTTGAAAAAGCAGGGACATAGTTAAAAAACTGTAAAATTCGTGAAAAAAACATGCAATGTCCTGAACTTTATAGAAATAATCAAATTCGGAAGTGTGGGCTTTTTTAAATTTGACTAATTACTAATTAAAATGGGATGGCAATTAAAAAGTCATTCATTATAGCGATCAACAGCATAAAAAATTAATTTTCATTGAAAAAATTCTATTTCGGTTTGAAAAAATGATCCAAGTTGGAAAAAAAAATTAAATTCGCGAAGCGTTCGACAAAGTTCTAAAAATGATATTGTAAAAGTATGGGGAAACTTAAAAACAGTAAAATTCGTGAAAAAACATGCAAAGTCGGGAATTCCTAAATAAAATTCTCATTCGATTGTGTGAAATTAATTAAATTCGACTAATTACTAATTAAATAAATTAGCAGGTTAATAAAAAATAGTTAATCAGTACATTGGGTCGGATTATCATAAACATTAAAAAAAATTAATTTTCATTGACAAAGTCCGATTTCGGCTTGAAAAATAAATTAAGTTCGAAGAAATAATTAAATTTGAAAAAAATAAATTTCCATCAACAGATGGCAGCATCATTGTTCTTTAAAATCAAAAATTATATTGAAATAGATTACAAAAACTAAGTTGGAAAAATTAGACAAAGTTCGAATTACAAAAATAAATTAGCGTGCAAATTAACATCATCGGGTAATCAATAGACTGCGATACAATCTTAAATTATATTGTGATCACAATTAGCGCTGAAGATTATAAGAACACCGTAGCCTAGTTGGTTTGCGTGTTTGTCTGATAAGTAGGAGGAAAACTTTTGGTTCGAGTTCGAACCCCGCTTCGGGAAATTGACAAAGTCCGAAATTAAAAAAGAATTAAATTCGTTCCCTCAAAAGATGGCATCACGAGCATCCAAAATAAAATTAAGTTCCTGAAAATTAAGAAAAAAAAATTCCGTTGATAGATGGCGCCACGAGCACCTAAAATAAAATTAAGTTCCTGAAATTCGCGGGTAATTTTCAGAAATTTGCGGGAAAAACCCTTGTAACCTTTCACGAAAATAATTCAAAGTCCTAAAGTTCGCGGGAAAATATTCAAAATTCGCGCGAAAACCCTCGCGGCGGCCCTGGGGAGGCGGCAGGAGGTGGCTGTGGGAGGCACCCAGCACCCAGGACCAGAGAGCCAGGCGCAACGGGGGTGGAGGTCCACCCCACCACCCCCTGTGCCGGTGAATCCCCATTTTTACCCTACTATCATGCAATGCTTCAAACTGATACAGATAATTAAAAAGCTCAGCGAAAGAGTGCTTCTAGTCTGATTATCAGCGCTACTCCTCAAGAACTTTTATCGTCTGTAATGCGATACACGAGATTTGTTTGGTTTCCATTTATTCTCCAGTTGGAAGGGAGAGAAATAACAGTCCGCTTTTTACCGTGTGTCTCTAACGCTCTTGGTAAATAATATTTATTTATTTATGCAAATATCATTTTGTATCACGATGTGGTACTAATATTTAATGAAGCCGCCGTATATTTCAGAAAATGCATAACTATTTCAGAATTCTTTTCATTTACTTGAGTATTTATTATTTTTGTTAAAAAATATTGGTTAAATTGCTGCTTAATTTTAAGTAAACTAATAAGTTTGTGTAAAGCTTTGAATCATCACGTTAGTTATTTATTTATTAATGCTTTGAATAAGAAGAGTATTACTAGATGTCTATTTTTCATAGAAAAAAATTTACGCAGCTCCTAAACTATTCATCCGAATTTGATAAATGAATTGTCAATCGATTCGTTACTATGACCCGGGTGACACAGACTAGTTACTTTGCACAAATTGAAGTTGCGTTCACGAAAAAATTTTCACTCCAACTTCAGCCTAAACTTCTATTGATTATTCCCTTGATTTAATTTTGACTATAGTCGTGGTAAACCTAACCTGGCAGCATTGTGAAAATGTTACGCAGATCTTAATCTTAGCATCATGACGCTGCCAGGTTAACTTTGCTTCGACCAATAGTTGGAAAAACTACATTTATTTTGTAGCGAACTACAACTACTTGGTTATAAATGTAGTTAACTACAACTACAACTACTTTTTTTTAAATGCAGCGACTACAAACTACTTTTGAATTGTAGTCACTACTTCGCTACTTTTTAAAAAATTAATAAATAAAAAGCATACACCGTTTGAGGATTGACCAAAAAAATTCGAAAAGTGGTTTACATAAATAAACTCATTTGAATATGGAATAGATCTAGGAATTGTATTTGAATTTATTTGTTACTTTTTTTTTTTTGCTAAAATTTGTCCGTTTTAGATTTTTTTTACAATTTTTACGAATAGTCGCCACAAGAAAGGATTCAAATTTTGAAAGATTGAAAGAATTCAACCTTCAATTTTTTTTTTAATTTCTTGCCAGGGAATATTTAGGAACATGAAAATTATTGGAAGGAATATAAAAATTATGATGCCAAATAAACCAATGACATCAAACAGATAGAATGTATTTCGTCAAAATGATGTATCTAAGGATCAGCTCATATTTTTATGGTTCTTATTTCTCATTGCGTCCGCTGCTGTACTCGTGCAAGATTTGCACCAGTCAGAGTCAATTAAACCTTGTTTTTTTTCCTTTGTTTCCAGAAATCACTACAAACTACTATTTTTTTGTATCGCGCTACTCACTACTCTACTTTTTTTTAAAAGTAGTGCGCTACACTACAAACTACTAAAAAATGTAGCTACTACAGTAGTTTCGCTACTTGTAGTGCGCTACTTCCGACTATAGTTTTAAACATTTTGACTATCTTCGCGTTAACTTATAATGAGTGATTCTGGTGAAGTCTATCTGAGTATGCATTAAGGTTGGAGCATAAAAACTTTTTTTTTCCGATTTTTTTTCTTTTGAAGCAATTACGATTGCTTTATGTTTTAACTTGACAGAAAAAGTGTTTCTATAAAAACAATTACTATGCCGACGAGAATAACTGCTCGTTGTTTTTAGAACTTATTAAGAGAGATTAATTTTCCTCCATGTGTGTCTTGCGGTCTGCTTTCATTTCTTTCACAAACAAAAAAAAATGTGAAAAAACAATATATTTTTCGTTAAAAAGCACTCTTTTTACTTGCAAACTACTTTAAAATGTAAAAACTCTAGTTCCGTAGGAGCTGTAGAGCTCTGTAATAGCTTATTGTTAAATAATTGTGTGCAGTTTAATCTGAATACTTGTATGCTTCTCGTAAAAAGAAAGTTTCATAAAAATCTAAGAGTTTTTTTTTTTTAACTCAGATGTTGTTTTATAATTAAAAAAAAAAAAAACGCATTACCCATTAACAGCATTTTAGATACGAAATAATCTGCAATTTCTTCTTTAAAGTTAGATCTATATTAACGATTCAATGTTTTCTTTAATCGAAGCCGAGGGCCTAGAGCACATTTTAAAGAATAATTTCCCAAACTGTTGAAGCAAAAACAGCAAAAAATAATTTTTAGGGTAAAAAAAAAACATTAATGGAGTAAAATAGGTTATGTTTTACATTACATTAAGCTTGGCATATATTGTACACCTAATTACATTTTTGCTTTTTAAATCACTTTTTGTTGGCCTTTATGTGTATACTAATTGATAACAAGCAATGTATTGCTTTGTCATTCTTTTGATATAAATGAATATAAAAAAAAACGTTTATTGCAAAACAATTAAATAGAAAAAGCCAAAATTAAGAACACAGCTTTTGTTCAAAGAACTTCCTTCATAAAACGTTGTTTATGAGTTAGCAAAAAAGGCTTGTTCTCGCTCTCGCCAACGAAAGACGTTCGAGCAAACGAATCCAAAAAAAAAAACATTCTACAGAAGTGATTTCAAATAATGCAGAGTTGAAATAGTGACATCAACATCTAAGATCTCGACAACAAGTGGGGTTGTTTCTTCAATATTGGAACAAGGTATGTTCTTTATACATATGTTCTTTTTTTAAACATATAAAATATTTTATAGTAAGCACATTACCACCTACACTTTTTACCTAAAGTACGTAAAGGAGCTATGAAGGATACCACAAGAATAGAAAAGAACACATATGCAGAATGAGACATATGCAGAAATTTTAACAAGCCCGACAATTTTGCGAAGATTGGGCACACAGAACAAGTCTAAAGACACAATAAATCAACTAAAATTGTCTTTGAAGAAACACGCATATCAAAAGAAAAGTTAAATAAATTAATGAATTAATAAATAAAAAGAAACATTTTCTTTGAATGAAAATTAGCAATTGATTCAAAGTACATTGATGGTGGCCAACGTTGAAAAGTTGGAAAATGGACACACGTAGAACTTTTTTGGAAAATCAAAAAAGTCTATTTGCAAGTCATATTTTTTTCCCCACAATGTAGAATATGTACAATGAAATTAAAAAAGAACGTGAAAGATTTTTAATTTTCCAGAAAGAGATGATGTTTTAAAATTTGATGAATCGCAAACAATGAGTTATTCCCGAGATGAATCAAGAGGACAATATTACTTTATAGAAATGTTCATATACTAATTGTTTTCTCATTAATGATAAAATTACAAAATTACTATTTAATACACTGCGAAATTACAGTATTTAAAGCATGACATATTTTACCCCACCCTACGGGGTAAAATAAGTCATTGACAACACATTTTATGACTTATTTATCAGAATCAATATTTCATTTTTTCAAAGATATTTCATTTCAAATGTCATAAGGAATATACATTTGCATATACAGTGAACTCTCACTTATGCGCCTCCCCAAGGGACCAACAGAAAAAGGCGCATAAGTGAGAGAAACGTGTAAGTGAACAAGCGTATAAAAAGGACTAAAACGCAATATAGTTTCTCATGAGAGAATGAATAAGAATATTTCTATAGAAAAGGGACATATTACCACGGTTTGGCAATGACTGTAACGTAATTACAGTGTTTAAAAAAAAAAAATTGTAACATACCTAATTACAAACTGTTCCCTTTAAAATGATCCATAATAAGTAATTGTCCCTTTCCGAACTCTAGTTCATGCGGAAAAAATACCTTCCATTAACATTAAAGGAAAAAGATTAAAGAGGGAAGTGAAGAAAAATGCTTATTTTTTTAAAGAAAATAAATAAATTTTTGTACATTTTAAGGAAAATTCGGCGCATGAGTGAAATATTTATCTTTAGACCGACGCATAAATGAATGATATTATCATTATTTTGTTATGAAATGTTCTGGGACCATTTAAAATCGTCGTATAAGTGAACAAGAAGTTCTGTCAAGAACTAAACGAGCCTACTTTCCCGTACATCGACATCGGCATTCTAGCATCTGATCATTATTCTCTTGATCATCTGAGACTAAACATTATGTCAAACATACCTTTTTAGCACTTAAAGCTGATTTCTAAAAGCAAAATATACCCCTCTCATCAGATGAAATAGAGACATAAAAAGTAAATAAATGAATAAATGAAGTTTTGTCGCACCTTTTAAAGAATGTAACTGTTACAGTTCTTCCGTAGAAAAATTCCTCAATCGTTTTCAAAAAAAAAAAAAAAAAAAAAAATTAAAAGTACAAAGTACATCAAAACATATTTTATCAAAGAAAGGAAAAAAAACTCGTCCGTCGAAAAAATGTCTCGATTTTCACTTTTAAACCGTTGCCAGTTGTTAAATATAAATAAAGAATAAAATGCTCTCGTGAATGAAACACTTTTGTTACAAAAAAAATCGTCTGCCAAAAAAAAAATAATAGTAATAAAGAAAATAACACAAATGAATAAATAAACAAAAAATCGTCTGCACAGTCAGTCATTTTTTTCTGAGCCTGCATTTCCGCCATGTTTGTGGAGTCGGTGTCGGAATCAGAGTCCTCACAGAAGATTATTCAGAAAAGTACTTTACAAACATTATTTATCAAAACCATTTTTTTACTAAGTTAGTTTGAAGGAAATCCGACTTTAAGTTCCAGGATCAACATTCAACTTAAATTCCCCGTAGGCGCTAATGTTAAATTTTTTTCTGAACGGTTCAATATTGAACGAAAAATGATTCAAACCAAAAAGCGAAATAAGGGAATGAACCTCTCCGAGATCTTTCAAACAAAAAAAAGTTTATTCCATTCGGATGGTTCACTCAGAAGTTATTAGGTGGGGAACGGTTGCTTGAACGGTTCAATGTTGAACGAAAAAATGTTCAAATTGAAAATTTAAATACTGTAATGAAGTATCCTTGCTGAGATCCTTCGAACAAAAAAAAAGTTTATTTAAATCGGACTGTTCACTCAAAAATTATTAGGGGGGACAGCTTGCTTGAGCGGTTCAATGTTGAACGAAAAATTGTTCAAATCGGAAATGTAAATACGGGAATGAAGTATCCTTGATAAGATCTTTCGAACAAAAAAAAGTTTGTTGAAATCGGACTGTTCACTCAAAAGTTAGCATCGCGGGACAGGTTGTTTGAACGGTTCAAAGTTGAACCAAAAATTGTTTAAATCGAAAAATCAAATATGGGAATGAGTTGTACTCGCCGAAATCTGTCCAACAAAAAAAAGTTTGTTCAAATCGGAATGTTCATTCAAAAGTTATTAGGGGGGGAAAGGTTGCTTGAACGGTTCAATGTTGAACCAAAATTGTTCAAATCGAAAAATCAAATATGGGAATGAGTTGTAATCGCCGAGATCTATCCAACAAAAAAAAGTTTGTTCAAATCGGAATGTTCATTCAAAAGTTATTAGGGGGGAAAGGTTGCTTGAACGGTTCAATGTTGAACGAAAAATTGTTCAAATCGAAAATGTAGATACAGGAATGAAGTATCCTTGAAAAGATCTTTCGAACAAAAAAAAGTTTGATCAAATCGGACTGTTAACTAAAAAGTTAGCATCGCAGGACAGGTTGTTTGAACGGCTCAAAGTTGAACCAAAAATTGTTCAAATCGAAAAATCAAATATGGGAATGAGCTGTACTCGCCGAGATCTTTCCAACAAAAAAAAGTTTGTCCAAATCGGAATATTCATTCAAAAGTTATTAGGGGGGGGACAGACAGACCGACCGACACACAAATTCCCCATCTCAATACCCTACTTTCAAATTTTTAATTTTTCGATATTTATTTCATTTTTTTGTTTCTTTTTGACTTTTTTTTACTTGGCGATATTTTTTTTACTTGGCGATATTTTTTGGACTTGGCGACATTTTTTGGACTTGGCGACATTTTTTAGATGCATTAAGCCAATTTTAATGCTTTTTTCGTTTCTTTTATTTTTAACGGGAAAGTAGGCTAAAAAGGCGCATAAATGAGGCGGTGTATAAGTGAGAGTTCACTGTAATGAGTATTTTATTCGCTATGGTTGATTCAAAATATTTTTTGCTGCCAAAGAATTACTGCAAAATGACTCCTTTTCGACCTATTTTTCACCCCAGTTCTGAAAGGACGAATCATTAGGTAGAATATTCGAAATAATTACTAAAAGCGCTTTTCTGCTCAACAACGCGAAAATAAGCTGGTAAGAGTGCAAAGATAAGTACGATATCACGTCAGTTGTTTTGTTTTTTTATTCAACTGATATCGTTTCGCATTCTATATTGATCTTCCCCTTCTTCTTCTTCTTCAAAAAAAAGTAAACGGATGAATGATTACCGGTTCCATGCAAAAGAAACGACTTGTGCTTTTCAACAAAAGTGGTCCGATAAAACGATATCAGCTTGACGAAACGACGCAGTCGTCATTGAATCGGTTGGTAGAAAGCATATGTTAATGCATGTTATCATAAAACTCTACTCCCGGCTTAAAGGCGGTTCAATGCATGTCCTTTGTAAGACGGGGTTATTGAACTGGAAACTCTATTCAATACTTCATTGTGCGCCTGTTTTACTGTATATAAATCTGGTTAAAGCTCGATTATCATTCAGTTTAATTTTTGATTCTTAAATCAAAAACTCATAGTACCCAAAACAAATCAACGATCCTAAATATTTTACTTTTACTTTCAGGAAAGGCAGTTTGACCGAAATGGAAACCATTCAGAAAAAGCCCTTATATCATGTTGTCAATGGAGTGAGAATACCGAAATCTTTTTCGCCAAAGTGTTTCCAAGAAGCCATGAACTATAAACCGACACCAGATGATGTAATCATCTGCACCTATCCAAAATGTGGAACAACTTGGATGCAAAACATAGCTTTGTACATCTTCCGTAAGGGACGAGCATTAGAAGACCACAGTGACTTTTTCAAACTAACTCCATTCATGGATATGGTGGGCCAAGCAGGTATCGACAATATGCCCAGGCCTGGAGCATTGAAAACACATCTTCCATACAATTTGATTCCATATTCGCCTGATGCAAAATATATATTTGTCGTGCGAGATCCAAGAGACTGTTGCGTTTCTTTATATTACCACACTAAAAATATGATGAAATTCAATTACTGGGACGCAACGTTTGATGAATTCTTTGAAATTTTCATGACAGGAGAAGTCGAGTACAATGATTATTACGACCATTTATTGTCTTTATACCCTCACCGTAACGATTCCCAAGTATTTTTTACGAAATACGAAGAAATGAAGAAAGACCGTAGGAAAGTCGTAGTTGATCTTGCGAAATTTCTTGGACGGGAATACATAGAAGCAATCGAGAAAGACAACTCTGTGCTTAATAACATTTTGACTTATACTAGCTTTGAATATTTGCAGAAAAACGTTTCACCAGTTTTCGATGCTGCATTTAACAAGATTCCCGAAGCGAATGAAGGGGAGTTAACCGAGTCAAAGAAGCAGCTGAAAAAAGTTATGGAAAGTTTGAAACCTCCTGAAAATTTACCTAAATTTCAATTCATCAGAAAAGGGATTGTTGGTGATTGGCAGAATCATTTTTCTTCTGAGCAAATAGAAAGATTCGCAGCGAAATTTAATGAGAGAACAAAAGGAACTGAAATTCAAGAATGGTATCCTATGAAATAATAAAATCATGTTTTTTTGACTGTTGAACTTTTGCACATATTCCGTGGTTTTTTTGTTTTTTTTTAAATCTTTTTCCACCTTAAATACTTACTATTTTTGCATTGATATAAAAATACATTACGCTCATGAATATATTTTGGTATTGAACAACGATCGCGCTATAAACTCTCGGTACTTTCCCAGAATCCAATCCACGATAAATTAATAATTATAAACTACTTAAGAGCCATTATTTTGAAATCAGTGGTCAGACTTCTCTGACCACTAGACAAGGAAGCCGGCTGAGGATTACTTGAATTCCAAAATTTGTTTGAATCCTTGCGAAATGCCTTAGGGTATAGAAAACACATTTGAATCTGATGGATACAACTTGGGAAAAAATCCAAGAAGCAATAAAAGCGAATATTTCAATTTATGTAGCTCTTTAAAAAATTATTTTTCATTTAAAAAAATAATAAATGACGGATAAAGAAATATTTTATCGAAAAGTCTGCTTTAGTTTATGTTTTTAAATTCATATTCAGTTTGATAACTTTCTGAAAACCAATATTCAAGTTTTTTTATTCATCTATCAATCAACATATACACGCTACCCAGGGCAGTGCTGTTTGGTTGCACGTCATTCTCGTAATCCCGGGGTGGCGGGGGCGGGTTCGATTCCCGCCCTCGCTCTGGTTGTAACTTCCTTCTCCGTGAGCGTAGGTTATGTCCTGTACTGTGTCTCTGTCTTGTACCAACTGTCATATCGGACGTGAGTTCATAAACGGGTCCTGTGTAACGAAGTACACGAACTCAAAATCTGTGTTGTTGTAAATAAATAAATAAAACAAATAAAACGGTAAACACACTTCGTAGTTTTACATCAAAAGGCTTTCAATGTTAATATTCTTCCGACATTGCAAGTTTTCTGTTCAAAAAACGAATGGAATGTCGCTGCTGTTAGCATTTTGAATGGAATCTCTTTTACGAGTACGTTCTATCAAACAGAACAATAATCCAGTAGGTGAAATGGAACTAAAAGACATATAATCTGTGATTGACTGCCAGAACACGTGTCTTAATTTGCGTCAACGTGAACGTGTCGTCGTTTCCTCCGCCAGACGGTGGAAGTGGTCAGTCCGGTACCAGTTTGATTGCTGTGTCTTGTTTCCTGAATGAAACCTGATATCTGAGGTGAGTTTTTCTTTCACGAGTATTCATTTATTTCCTTATTTTTTTTAATATTCATCGTAATATACGAGTAAGAGCAGCAAATGTCTCAGTTTTGGTATTTCATACACTGCTAATTATAAAGTTTCGAGAAAGTATTTATCCATAACTTTGTAAAATAATGGAAGTAAAAATTTAACATTTGGTTGCTGTATGCAGCTACCATCTGTCGTGTCCCTTTGAAGTGTTGTTTTACTGCACATCAAATCGTAAAATAATAAGTGAATGAAATTCAGTAACAGGGCTAAAACTAAGGTTTTTGAGAAATGAAGAGGTTTAGTCTTGTTTGAATCAGCAAACAAATAAACAAACAGTTGAAACCGTTTCGAGGTGTAGATTTTCATCCTAATATTAAATTAAAGTTCATTCATGCTTTTAAAAATAAAGTATATACACTCAAGTATTCAAAGTTTAAACTAGAACTGTTCCTGTTTTATTTTATTTATTTTTTTTTTTTTTTTTGTCCCACAATCACACCGCACATTGCAAATTATGACTTGCTGCGAACATTTAAAATAAAAAAATTCTGAACCTTCCCTTCTAAATCAATCACGGAGATATTATTAAAATGTATCTATCAGAACCTTGATCATATCTCTTTTCTATTTTTAAGATTGTAAAAACACGAGAGCTAAATTAACCTTTAGCATATTTTGTTTTAATGCTGCATTTATCAAGAGTACAAGAATTATGTTAACGCATTTTCAGACCTTTAATTTTTTTGTTCTATATTTTTAAAATGTAAAAATTGTATGAACTTCATAATTTTTTAACATCTTTAAGCAAACTAACAATAACATCAAAACGGTTTGGCATAAAGGACAGGCGGGTCATTACAATTTTTCTCAGGAGGTAAAGGGTATATATACCAGTGGCGGCTCGTGAGTCATTTAAATGAAGGTTCATGTAATAAATTTCGAAATTTAAATATGCAGATCTTAAAATTTTAAAAGACTTGTTTTTAATTTTTCTGTATTAATTTATTTTATTGTATTGACGCAAACGAACCAGTAAAACTTTTACTGAATTTAAGTATGTTATTTATCATGATTTTCAATGGAAAACATTGTTAAAGCCCTAAGAGGTCGTTCACAAACGATGCTATGATTTGAGGAGTACAAGTAAAATAGTAATACACTTTTCATATAATACACTCCCAAGTCAGAGAAAACACTGACCAGGTTGATGGTGTACTTTAGTTTCTAATTTTAATTTTTCAATTTTTAAAATGCTGTCAGGTTAGAAATTTATACATTGTAAGTAGTATCTTTAATGTATATGCTTTTTTTAGTGTTGAAGTTAATTTTTTTCACTTTTTGTTCATAAATTAAAGACCCACAGAGTTTTTTTGTTATATTTTACTGCATTTCATGTAAAATTTAGGAAATCTATAAATGCAAAATATATCGTCACTTTCCCCTGTTTTTTATTGAAATTTTAATAACTTATCAGGTGGACGACAAAGCTTCAGAAAAATAGATATTTTTTTCGTCTTACTACTGTATTATGTTAATTGCACTGTTGTTCACCATTAGTTTCTCCCGCAAGTGAGATAAATTTAATTTTATTCTGATACAGAAACCTTACATTATTTTCCCACTTCAGAAATTTAAAATTGAATAAAATTTTGAAAATTAATTTTTTATACTTCTGACTAGTTTCCATTTAAACGAAATGGCTGCGTTTACACTTTAGCTTGCTTAAGGTTTGCAAAAACCCGTTGAAAACTTCGTTTCGTTTCGTTTCGTTTGGAGCTGTATGCCCGGGTTTTTGATGAGTACTACAATCTAGTGTCTTGCCTCCATTAAACATGATTTTTATTACATATATCTTGTACAGACAACGTATAAAAGAGATTACATCACAAAGGAAGGAAAATACATCCTAAGCGAGGGTGGGAGTCGAACCCACCGTCTCAGTTATCGGCTATACGCCTTAGACTGTTGAAAACTTGAGGTGTTTAGTAGGGATGCACCGATTAATCGGCCACTTTAACGATAGTTAATAGGGGTCAAAATTTTGCCGATTAATCGGCGGAAAAAATATTTTTTAAATATTGGTATTTTTTAGTATATTTTCGCCAGAAAACTATGACAACCAAATTTATTAATAGTAAATAAATGTAATTTTCTGTAATCCTTACTATAATCTGCAGTTTGAAAGTGCACAGAGTAAAAACAAAACAAATATTTCATAGTGGCATAAAGATGAATGGAATATCTACTTATATTAAAAACTGAGTATCTTTCTAACTATCTTTCTAACTATCTTTCTTTCTAACTATCTTTCTTTCTAACTATCTTTCTTTCTAACTATCTTTCTATGTCACGCTTCTTTCTCCTGAACGCCAATGAACTGAAAGTCGAACCAGGTACCGATAGATAGGTAATTTTTCAAGCTTCATTAGTTTCAATCTATATAATTATACGATTTTAATTAGCGAAGATATCAATTAATAAGTAGTCAAGTTTAAAGCGATTAAGCCTAATAAATGATTAAATATGAAATCCATTCTTGCATTGCAAAACGTGGTTGCCATGCCATGAAACAATAATAAAAATGAAAATGAGAATTTTGAATGAAGGCTTAACTAAATCAAACACGAAACTCATAAGCGGGCGACTTACATAGTATTTTTATCGCTAGCTACTTGTAATATTTTGAAACATTCATTTGTTGAAGAGCCATCTACTTATATTAAAAACTGAGTATCAATGTCTGCTTTTTCTCCTTTGAGCGAGCTGAACCAAGGGCGGATCCAGCTTCTGGTTAAGGAGGGGGTCATTTTCGGAAAGGGGGGGTCAAAGTGCAATTTTTGTGCAAAAATGGGGTGGTTTGGCAGTTTTTTCGTAAAATAAGTCCCAAAAATGCAATTTTTTGCTATATTTGGTCGGTTAAGGGGGGGGGGGTCATGATCCCCATGACCCCACTCTGGATCCGCGCCTGAGCTGAACTTACTGAAACTTTCCTCACCATCTTGAAGGCGCGAAGCATCTCAATAATTCGAATGATTTTTTTTATACAGGAAAAAAGTAAAGGCGTGAAGCGCCTGTTAGCGAGCCGCCTTGGCGGGGAGTAGTTTCTTGACATTTTCCTCACTACTTTCAGGGCACGAAGTGCCCGTGCAACGCCGGGCCACGTTCGTGGTACGTCTTGAAATCGAATGAACATTAAATTATATCAAATAAAACTTCAGAATGAGGTAAAAGTTAGAGAGGGGGGACGTTATGCATCAACATGCCGCAGGAAGCTAATCTAGCTGCCCTGGCAGCTAGTCTACTTATATTAAAAACTGAGTATCTTTCTAACTATCTTTCTATCTTTCTTTCTATCTTTCTTTCTATCTTTCTATGTCACGCTTCTTTCTCCTGAACGCCAATGAACTGAAAGTCGAACCAGGTACCGATAGATAGGTAATTTTTCAGGCTTCATTAGTTTCAATCTATATAATTATACAATTTTAATTAGCGAAGATATCAATTAATAAGTAGTCAAATTTAAAGCGATTAAGCCTAATAAATGATTAAACTTCCAAGACATTTTTTCTTACCGTTGCCATTTTGAATTAAAACGTTAATTAAATTATTGAACTATTTAAAATTCCAAGATATTTATTTCTTTCCGTTGCGATTTTAAGGCAGGAATTCAAGTGAAACACGGACGATCGCAACTCACCAATGCAATCGCAAATTCCAAAATTTGGATTCAAGTGAAACGAATTCACTTGAATTCGACTTACAGTAGCGGTTGCAATATGCGATCGTCTCGAAGCGACTGCAATGGTGTTTCACTTGAATTCGACCCTAAATTAAAACGTTAATTAAATTGAACTTTTTAAAATGAAAGAGTGTTATTTTTTTCCATTGTCATTTTAAATACGTGTTATAACAAAGTTCTAACAATTGTTTTTATTCTAATTATTAATGACATTTTTTTCTCAGGTACCATTTTGAAAATGTGTTTTTAAATAAAATTGCAATTGCTGTTTTTAGAAGGGACTTTTTCTGGCTGCGATACATAAGTAGTCAAATTTAAAGCGAATGTTTAATTAATAAGTAGTCAAATTTAAAGCGATTAAGCCTAATTAATGATTAAACTTCCAAGATATTTTTTCTTACCGTTGCCATTTTGAATTAAAAAGTTAATTAAATTATTGAACTATTTAAAATTCCAAGATATTTATTTCTTTCCGTTGCGATTTTGAATTAAAACGTTAATTAAGTTGAACTTTTTAAAATGAAAGAGTTATTTTTTTCATTGTCATTTTGAATATGTGTTATAACAAAGTTCGAACAATTGTTTTTATTCTAATTATTAATGACATATTTTTTCTCAGGTACCATTTTGAAAATGTGTTTTTAAATAAAATTGCAATTGCTGTTTTTAGAAGGGACTTTTTCTGGCTTCGATCCAAATATTAAAAGAACTTTTTCGTTTAGAATTTTGCAATTAATTTTACCGGAAGAAAGCGGTTTGGAAATAATTGTTTTTGGAAAGGAATTTTATTTGTAATTTAGGGAGAGTGCTAAGTATGCGCTACTTGACATCGTCTTTATTTTTGAGGAAGCATGTGCAAATAATTCGATTGATTCTTGGGATGCAGGAAAGCTTTTTAGCGAGCCGCTTTAGCGGGGAGTAGTTTATTAAACTTTTCCTTGGTACTTTAAAAGCGAGCCGCCTTGGCGGCGAGTAGTGAATTGAAACTTTCCTCGCTACTGTAAAGGCGAGCCGCCTTGACAGCGAGTAAACTGTTTAAACTTTCCTCATTTCTTTAAAGGCGAGCCGCCTTGGTGGCGAGTAGTTTTCTCAAACTGCCTTTACTACATTACAGCCCGTGCAACGCCGGGCTACGCAGCTAGTCTACTTATATTAAAAACCGAGTATCTATCTTTCTTTCTTTCTTTCTTTCTTTCTATCTTTCTTTCTAACTATCTATCTATGTCACGCTTCTTTCTCCTGAACGCCAATGAACTGAAAGTCGAACCAGGTACCGATAGATAGGTAATTTTTCTTGCTTCATTAGTTTCAATTTATATAATTATACGATTTTAATTAGCGAAGATATCAATTAATAAGTAGTCAAGTTTAAAGCGATTAAGCCTAATAAATGATTAAACTTCCAAGACATTTATTTCTTACCGTTGCCATTTTGAATAAAAACGTTAATTAAATTATTGAACTGCTTAAAATTCCAAGATATTTATTTCCTACCGTTGCCATTTTGAATTAAAACGTTAATTAAATTATTGAACTATTTAAAATTCCAAGATATTTATTTCTTTCCGTTGCGATTTTTAAATTAAAACGTTAATTAAGTTGAACTTTTTAAAATGAAAGAGTGTTATTTTTTTTCCATTGTCATTTTGAAAACGTGTTATAACAAAGTTCTAACAATTGTTTTTATTCCAATTATTAATGACATATTTTTTCTCTGGTACCATTTTGAAAATGAGTTTTTAAATAAAATTGCAATTGCTGTTTTTAGAAGGGACTTTTTTTGGCTGCGATCCAAATATTAAAAGAACTTTTTCGTTTAGAATTTTGCAATTAATTTTACAGGAACAAAGCGGTTTGGAAATAATTGTTTTTGGAAAGGAATTTTATTTGTTATTTAGGGAGAGTGCTAAGTATGCGCTACATGACATCATCTTTATTTTTGAGGAAGCGTGTGCAAATAATTCGATTGATTCTTTGATGCAGGAAAGCATTTTAGCGAGCCGCTTTAGCGGGGAGTAGTTTATTAAACTTTTCCTTGGTACTTTAAAGGCGAGCCGCCTTGGCGGCGAGTAGTTTATTTAAACTTTCCTCGCTACTGTTAAGGGGAGCCGCCTTGACGGCGAGTTAACTGTTTAAACTTTCCTCATTACTTTAAAGGCGAGCCGCCTTGGTGGCGAGTAGTTTTCTCAAACTGCCTTCACTACATTACAGCCCGTGCAACGCCGGGCCACGCAGCTAGTCTACTTATATTAAAAACTGAGTATCTTTCTAACTATCTTTCTTTCTATCTTTCTTTCTATCTATGTCACGCTTCTTTCTCCTGAACGCCAATGAACTGAAAGTCGAACCAGGTACCGATAGATAGGTAATTTTTCAGGCTTCATTAGTTTCAATCTATATAATTATACGATTTTAATTAGCGAAGATATCAATTAATAAGTAGTCAAGTTTAAAGCGATTAAGCCTAATAAATGATTAAATATGAAATCCATTCTTGCAAACCGTCGTTGCTATGAAACAGTAATAACAATGATAATGAGAATTTTGAATGAAGGCTTAACTAAATCAAACACGAAACTCATAAGCGGGCCACTTACGTAGAATTTTTATCGCTAGCTACTTGTAATATTTTGAAACATTCATTTGTTGAAAAGCCATCTACTTACACTGAAGTGACAAAAGTCATGGGATACCTCTTAATATCGTGTCGGCCCTCCTTTTGCCCGGCGAAGTGCAACAACTCGACGTGGCATGGACTCAACAAGTCGTTGGAAGTCTTCTGCAGGAATATTGAGCCATGCTGTCTCGATAGACGTCCATAATTGTGAAAGCGTTGATGGGGCAGGATTTTGGGCACGAACAGACCTCTCGATGGTGTCCCATAAATGCTCAATGGGATTCATGTCGGGCGATCTAGGTGGCCAAATCATTCGTTGGAACTGTCCAGAATTTTCTTCAAACCAATTGCGAACAGTTGTGGCCCGGTGACATGGCGCATTGTCATCCATAAAAATCCCATCGTTGTTTGGGTACATGAAGTCCATGAATGGCTGCAAGTGATCTCCAAGTAGCTGCACATAAGCATTTCCAGTCAATGTTCGGTCCAGTCGCACTAGAGGACCAAGTCCATGCCATGAAAAAACAGCCAACACCATTACGGAGCCACCACCAGCTTGAACAGTGCCTTGCTGACAGTTTGGGTCCATGGCTTCGTGGGGTCTGCGGCACACTCGAACCCTACCATCGGCTCTTACCAGCTGAAATCGTGACTCATCGGACCAGGCCACGGTTTTCCATTCATCTAGGGACCAACCGATATGCTCACGTGCCCACGAGAGTCGCTGCAAGCGATGTCGTTCTGTCAGTAAAGGCACTCGAGTCGGTCTTCTGCTGGAATAGCCCAAGAAATCCAAATTTCTCCGCACAGTTCTAGCAGACACGTCCATTGTACGTCCCACATTGATTTCTACGGTGATTTGACGCAGTGTTGCTTGTCTGTTAGAATTTACGACTCTTTGCAGACGTCGCCGGTCTCGATCTTTAAGTGCAGGCGGTCGACCACTGCGCTGTCCATGGTGGGATGTTATGCCTGAAATTTCATACTCTCGGCACACTCTTGACACAGTGGATCTGGGAATGTTGAATTCTCTAACGATTTCCGAAATGGCATGACCCATGCGTCTAGCTCCAACTAACATTCCGCGTTCAAAGTCTGTTAATTCACGTCGTGCGGTCATCATCACGTTAAAACCTCTTCACATGAATAACTTGAACAGAAATGAAAGCTCTGTAAAAGCACTGCGCATTTATACCTGTTCTATGCGATGCTACTGCCATCTGAAAATTTGCATATTGCTATCCCATGACTTTTGTCACTTCAGTGTATATTAAAAACTGAATGTCTATGTCTGACTGAATGTCTATGTCTGCTTTTTTTCTTTGAGCGAGCTGAACTTACTGAAACTCTCCTCACCCTCTTGAAGACGCGTAGCATCTCAATAATTCGAATGATTTTTTTATATAGGAAAAAAGTAAAGGCGTGAAGCGCCTGTTAGCGAGCCGCCTTGGCGGGGAGTAGTTTCTTGAAATTTTCCTCACTACTTTAAAGGCACGAAGTGCCCGTGCAACGCCGGGCCACGTACGTGGTATGTCTTGAAATCGAATGAACATTAAATTATACTAAATAATATAACTTCAGAATGAGGTAAAAGTTAGAGAGGGGGCACGTTATGCATCAACATGCCGCAGGAAGCTAATCTACTGCCCTGGCAGCTAGTTAAAAGATAAATCTCGCAGCTGATTTTTAAATGACACTATTAAAAATAATTAAATTCTGCATTTTTAAATTGTATTGCAAAAACATGAGTATTTCATCCTGTTTATAATCAGTCAAATTTTGCCGATCAATCGAAGGAAAAAATATTTTAACTAAAGTTACTGTCAGTATATATTGAACGACTGGGGTTAACTACGATGAATAAATAATTTTCGGCAAATATAAGTATAGAATGTAGTACGAAAGTGTGGTGAATAAAAATAAAATAAATAATTCAAAGAATGAAATAAAAAAAATAATCCTTGCTGTTAATATAAATGCTTTAATAAATAATTTTCCTATTTCGAGTAAATGTACATATATAGACAATGTTGCGACATTTTTCATGCGTCGATACTTTCCTCCTTAGCATAGTGCTTTTAGATAACATCTAATTTTCAAAGAATTGAATTAAATGGCTACTTATAACTGAGCAATAAATTTAATAACAATCCTAAATTAGAGCGCTCAACACAGCCACCCCTATTTTTTCTTTTTTCTTTTTCTTTTTTTCAATTTTCATATCAAGTGTGTTGGTGTAATTTAATTAACAATATGAAGATTGGGTCTATGAAATTGCTAAAAGTTTGAAATTATTTTTGGGAAAATTAGGAAAAAGAAAAAAAAGATAAATTTTTGCTCGGAAATAACTTATAACTATTTCTAAACTCTGAATCGAAAAGAAAGAAAAAAAAAATGGTGAAATTGACAAGAATAAAAAATATCATCCTGATCATTAATCGGCTTAGTCGATAAATCGGCCGATTATCTTCAGCTGATTTATCGGTAATCGGTCAATTTTCTTATCAGTGCATCCCTACACTGTTAAAACTACAGGTTGCACTAGACACCTTTGAGGGTGAAACGTTGTAGCACCAGCGGCACCCCCTGAGGTGTACCACTTGACTCCCTATGGCACCCTTGAACGTGCCATTTGGCTCCATGTGGCACCCTGTGGGTATCTTATGGCACCCGAGGAGTCAAATGGGATGGGAAGTCAAGTTTAACCCCTCAGGGGGTGCCGCTTGTGCTACAACGTTTCACCCTAAAAGTGCCTAGTGCAACCTGTAGTTTCAACAGTGTAGTGTTTAGTATGGAAACCAGCTTCATCAGTTTTCAAATGCTATGAAGGAGAAATAAGAAACAATTCACACGATGTCCACTTAAATGCTCCAGAGAAATTTATTTTCGTTTGAATAACCTTTGATACACCTTTTATTTATTTATATTTAATTAGCAGCATTGCCTTATTTTTGACAGATAAAATTATTTGGATTGAATTAGTTGTTAAATTTTTTTTTTCCTTTTCATTTTCCTTTTAAGTTAAAATTTAATCAACGTGGTATCTCAATTTCAAACTATGTGTATAATCTCGTAAAATCAAAAACATGAGTTGATTAAGCAGTTTATTGTAAGAAGGTTGTGGATGTTATTTATGCGTTTTCAGTAGCCGTTTAATAAAAGCTTGGATTACGCTGGTTTCGATTTAATTCGGTTGGTGTTAATTTGATTTGTTTGATTTTCGACCTGACTGAGAAGGATTCATTTCAAACCGTTTTATAAGGTGATGCAGTAAACTCCTGATTACCCATGAAATAGGGTGGTACCGTAATCGTGGCTGAGCGAAAACCGAAGATAATGAGAAAAATAGGTAAAAACGATACTTAGTGTATGCAATAACTAAAAGAAGTCAATGACACAGCCAAGGGCGGATCCAGAAATGTTCCAAGGGAGAGGCGATTAATTTTTTTTTTCTTACTCTTTGCCCATTTTTTCCCATGCATCGTGTTAACACATGTTGATTTCAAATGCTTTGGTCTTCCATTTTGAAAAAATTCGAGATCGCAATACCTCGAATCCCCACCCTTTCCTTTGATATTAAAAAAGATCCAACTAAAACTGCCTTTTTTGAACTGCAAAATCTAAAAGCTGCTGCAGAGGAGTCCCTCAAGGGAGGGGCGATCGCCCCCATCGTCCCTCCCTTGTATCCTCCCTTGGACACAGCACATACATTTAAATTATAGCTAAAAATGATAGCATTAAATGTAAAATATGTCTTTAAAAGCTAAAATCCACCAGTAACGCACTCGCATTTTTCTGCATTCAGTAAATCAACTTTAAAAAAAAAATAAATAAATAAAACAAAAGTGTAAAAGAACCGCGTATACTGTCTGTCCTTGAAAACCGCGCTTAGCACTCGCAAACAGTTCCACTTGAAAAAGGGTTGATGGGTTGTAGGTGATAACTTTACGAAGTTTTCAATTTAAAACTTGCTTTTGCTATAGCCTTTGACATATTCAACTTTACCATGTGTTTGAAATCAGCATCGTTCCACCTTGTTCGATACGGATCAAAATGCTCTTTATTATTCTTCCCCTTATCTGACACCCTTATTTCGGTAAGATCAGAGAAGACCTGACGCATGCGAAAATGCCCGGAAGGTTTTACCTAAAAAGATCGGACAGCAGTCATCATAAGTTTACTGTAGTAACAACCAACAAGTGTCAAATTTCAAAGAGAAAGAACCAGTGAGAAAGAAAGGTTGGAGCTGGTTTTGATACTCACCACCTCATTTGATCGTATAATGTTTTTTTGTACCTTTTATATAGAAATATATTTCTTTGCAGGACATATTTCACTAACAACCTAAAAAACCTAAATGGCAGATCTGAAGAAGAGACCAATGTACCAAATTATCAACGGAGTTAGGAATCCCGCCTTCTTCTCTCCAAAATGTTTCACGGAAGCCATGAACTACAAACCAACTCCAGAGGATGTCTTCATTGTAACGTACCCGAAGTGTGGCACAACATGGATGCAAACCATTGCATTGTACATTTTTCGAAAAGGTCGAGAGTTGGAGAACCCTGAAGATTTTTTGAAAATGTCACCTTTCATCGACAAACTGGGAAAGGAAGGCATCGACAACATGCCCAGACCAGGAGCAATGAAGACACACCTGCCTTATAACCGAATGCCGTACTCCCCAGATGCAAAATACATATTTGTGGTGCGTGATCCAAGAGACTGCTGTGTTTCTTTATTTTACCACACTAGAAATAATTTAAAATTTGGATTTTGGGACGCAGAGTTCGACGATTTTTTCGAATTATTCATGGCTGGCGAAGTCGAGTACAATAACTATTACGACCACATATTATCTCTCTATCCCCATCGGAATGATGCTCAAGTATTTTTTACTAAATATGAAGATATGAAAAAGGACAGAAAGGAAATTGTCTTGGACCTTGCCAAATTCCTCGGCTCCGAGTACATTGATGCAATTGAGAAGGACAACGCTGTTTTGAACAATATCTTGCAATTTAGTGACTTTGACTACATGAAGAAAAATATGTCACACTTGTATGAATTGAAAAGCTCATTCAGTAAGACGGGAAATATTTCAGAGGCGGAAAAATACCAGCTGGAATTTATAAAATGTTTAAAGATTCCTGAAAATCCGCCATCGTTGGAATTCATTAGGAAAGGGATCGTGGGTGATTGGAAGAATCACTTTTCCTCCGAACAAACTGAAAGGTTCATTTCGAAATTTCTGGAAAGGACAAAAGGAACTGAAATTCAAGACTGGTATATGATGAAGTAATCGGAGCATTCTTCATATTTCAAGATTTATTTGGGTAAAATGTATTGCTTCTGCATCATTGAGACAATCATTAAAATACGTTTTGAGCAGCTGGTATTATGCCCATTTTTATTATTTACTTCATTTATTTATACTTATAACACTATCACTTTATGTAGTTTTGTAAATATGTATAGTTCTCTTCTTTCTGTCTCTCTCTATGTTTTTTTTTTTTTTTTTGAAATAAGTGATTTGAAATGACATTTGTTTCCATTATTACAGAAACTAAATACAGTAAAACCTGTCAAGTTGACTGCTTGCCTAAATTGACTGCTATTGTCAAACGCAGAATTAGTCTTGGGTCCTATATAGCCAAGTCTCGATAACTCGAAGTCCCAAGGGAGCGGCTAAAAGTTTCGAATAATTGACAGTTTTGGTTAAAGGAAGTTCTCACAACATCTCAAGAGTTTGTGACCCAATGAACACTTCGAGATAAAGGGATGTTCGAATTATGAGGATTCGGGTTTAGAGACTCGACTGTATATCAACTTCCATTAATTGACTACTTTCAACTTTTACAACCAACTTCCGTAAGTTGGCACAAAGCACTGCACCGCGAGTGGTCAACTTACTCAGGTTTCGCTGTATTAGTTTTCACTAGAAGGTGTCCACGCTTTAAAGTTCCACCGTGCGAGATTTTTCCTTTTTCTCATATTAAATTTTATGAAAGTTCACAAACGTATATTTACGACCAGATTTTCTCTTTTTTCAACTTGTTCATAAAAATGGATAACATTACTCTAATCAGTCAGATTTTCCTCCGACGTTTAAAAAATGTAGAACCCGGTTCTTACTTGGATCGGTTAAGACAATCATATTACAAACTAAGATATAATAAAGTCTTCCTGATAAAAAGATGGGCCACAATTGACTTCCTCTATACAAATTGATTAATGAGGTTAAAGTATTACTATTTTCTAGTCTATTTTTTTTTTCTGTTTAGAAAACTTTGAAAAGCAGTACAACGTTTCTTAAATAATAAACAGATATTAATGGAGCACTTTCTAACGGATTTTCTTTTCATTCGTCCTATTTTAAAGTTTTAAATACAGTGAGTCTTGTTATTTTTTTTTTAAATTTTGTTTTACATTTAATTTTTATACGTTAATACAAATATGTCAGCATTAAAATATTATGCTTAGTTATATTCCCTGAGCGAGGGGCGATGGCTCCCATCTCCCCTCCCTTGTATCTGTCCCTGCTTTATGCTGTATATCGTTCTTATATGCTACGAAGTCAAACTGATTGAGGCAATGTCACCTCATAGCTTCTTAGTGATTATTAATTATGACAAGCGTAATAACATTGATAATCTTCAAGCTTGTGCAGCTAAACACTCAAAGGACAACGTGTTTGACTTCGCTTTCAAAATAATTTGTTTTGATTTCAAAGTGATTATTAGTTTTGAAGGGATTAATTAAATCTATCTAAATGTAGGTGTTATAAAGTGATATATGGCCAAGATTTCAAATGGTTATTTTAAAAAAACAATGTTTGTTCATAGAAAAGAAAGCTCTTTTATTTCTGTATGAATTTTTTGTTACTTTATTTTCTTCATGCTCTAGAATTTCAATCTATAACCATGATTTAAGAGGACGTTGTCTAAAAATTCATTAAAATAATATAAGAAGCTAAGCACAAATTTGCATTCATTTATTAAGTCAAATCATTGTTCAAGTGAATTACTTAAGTGATTTGAAATGCTGAAATTTCTGTCAGAACCATCTGAGTTTTCAAATAAAAATTACAACTGCCATTTAGCCATCACGAATTTAGAAGTTCTAGATGTTCTTCAATTTACTCAGCTTGTCTGGTGGTACCCTGTATAAACACAGTAAAATATTCCTTGGCTTCCAATTTCAAAGTAAATTTGAATGTTCTTTTAAAGCATTTTAACGTTTTCAGGAACACTTGTATTTTGTTTTATAGCATTTGCAGATAAGGTGAGTAATTGAGTAAATGACGATATTGCATTTGCTGACCAATATCAATCTCAAAACAAGCAATTAAAGATATATAGGATTAATCTGATTGCACACATGTTTAATAAACTTATTTCAAAATGTATATAACAACTAAGTGGTGATAATCTTCTCTCTACATACTAAAATAAATTTTCCGTCTAATAGCATCATCTAGTAAGAAAAATAGAAGTTGCATTGTTTGTTTTACTTTACTACCAGGGAATAAAGTCCAAACATTTGTCATAAAACTGAAAGTCAGCGTGTCAGGATCTTAAAGAAGCTGTATAGATGGATGGCTTGAAGTATTATTACAGTGGTGTCTCAAAGTTTTTGACTCTATTACAAACAGAGTACTTGATTTTGGAACTTGACTTTTTGTATTGAAATTATCATTTTTGAGACCGTTTAATTAATCAAGCTGATTATATCCCATGGGTTTCTGACCCAAGTTTTAAAAGTAAGACACGTGAAGTATAAGCTTTTGTTCAAAGTTACTGACTAATGGTGTATAGAAAAATTACCTATAATTTACTGTTTTTTTTTTTTTTCAAATTATCAACTTTGAGACCATGTAATTAAAAAAGTTGATTAGGTGGCATAGGTTTCTAACCAGGATCTTAAACTGCATTAAAAGAACTATAACTACATCTGTGTCTCAAACTTTTTTTAAAGTGGCTAACAGAGTAACTGACCATAAAACTTGACCTTTTTTTTGAAAATCATCAACTTTGAGGTCGCTTTACTACTAAAACGAAGAGTAACCCATGTTATTTCTTGTTTTTCTGCGTACTATACTATACTATAGTAAGTAATTCTTCCTGTACTTATTTTCGAGGGTTACTCACGAGCTTTAGCAGATATCTGGGTGCAAGCAGGGCAAAAAAAAAGTAACGAAAGTAGCATTTTCAATTGACCTTTGCCCCCAAAGGCAAGAGTGAGTCATCAAATAATATATTCCAGTATGCATCTAGAGAAATAGCATCCATATTTTTAAAAAATGGCATAGGTCACTCATTGCTTGTGGAGTCAAACCTTTACTACCATATGTTCATGACTTTAAACTTTAACATCTACTCAGGGACAAACAAATCCGATTTATAAAATTCACTTGTTCTTGTTATAGTACTATAAACACAACCTCAACTTTTCGGGAAAATTAAAGGCATCAACTATCAAAAGTGTCCGACTTTTTATAAAATAACTCTTAACTCAGAAAGATTCTTATTAATTATTTATGAAGACAACAAACAGCACTTACATGGTACCGCAGTGTTGGTCGTGGTATCGCAGTTGGTTTTAAGGATAACAGGAAATATCAGACTAGGCTATTCTGAATCAGTTGACAGCCATTTGAGTACCCACAGGTTTTTACGACTGTTCCAACCTCCAACTTGTACCAAGTGTTTCAACCATGATGATTAATTTTAATGAATGCTAAAGTTGAGTGCATTACGTGCAATTCTACAACTTTAAAACCCTCTCGCTGAGATTTTTTTTATCAACATAGGTTCAAAAAATGTGTAGTTTTTTATTGTATACTTCAAATTTCAGAATTTACAAAAAATCTATGTATAAAAGGATTTGTTTTCAATATAGAATTAGATCATAGAAACAGGTTGTCCGAATATTGAAATTCTTGTACATTTCTCAAAAATGTAGACATCTACCTAAATCTGCTAGTGCACATCTATAAATAAACAATTAAACATCAGACCAAAGTTGGAATTCATACCATGAACACGGGAAAAAGCGGGCTGCCCAGTTGAATGGACGGCGAAAATGCATTCCGCAGAAATCGCGGGTTGAGCAAATTATGTAACGATGGAAATCGCGGGATGCGCTGCGCACGAGAGGGTTAAGCATTTGCCTTATTTCGGCATTTTTGTAATATTTATGAAACATTTCTGCTCTTGAGGCAAAATACGGTCACTCCCCTCCCTCCCTCCATGCACACACTCAAACGTATTCATTCCTGCTTGTCTTTTGATTTGAGGAATTTAACCAATCGGAAAATGTGAAGGCACTGTCAGAAAATACTTTATGGCTGTGCTCCCCAAATAGTAAAAAAAAAAAAGGCTTTCTTTTGTCTGGTCTAAGAGAGGCAAATGATTGGCTATGAGTGGTTCATGCATTTTTCTTCATTACTTATTCCTCTCTTCGGATTTACATAGTGCATTAAGAACAAAAGCAGAATCGGGGAAACATACTAGTATTAGACAAGTAATTAAAAGCCTTCGCAATCAGGACGACGGGGATCTAATAATTACATCGAGATTTCCTTCAAACTGGTTTCAAAACCCTTAGTATTAACGGGAACAAAATTACAGCGAAATCTGTCAATAGTTTTCGGGTCTCTAAACCCCATACACATTTGAAGATTGTCTGTGTTGTAGACGAAATGGTGTTAAATGAAGATAATTGATCTCTTAATGTTTCTGAACTGCTATACTGAACTGTGACATTACTTTCTTTGCAGGAAATAGAACGTATAAAATTAAAGAGCAAGATGGACGCTGTGCGAAAGAGACCAAGGTACCAGATTATCAACGGGGTTAGGAATCCCGCCTTCTTTTCACCAAAATGTTTCACGGAAGCCATGAACTACAAACCAACTCCAGAGGATGTCTTTATTGTAACGTACCCGAAGTGTGGCACAACATGGATGCAAACCATTGCATTGTACATTTTCCGAAAAGGTCGAGAGCTGGAAAACCTCGTAGACTTCTATAGAATGTCCCCTTTCATTGACGTGTTTGGAAAGGAAGGCATCGACAACATGCCCAGACCAGGAGCAATGAAGACACACCTGCCTTACAACCAAATGCCGTATTCCCCAAATGCAAAATACATATTTGTGGTGCGTGATCCAAGAGACTGTTGCGTTTCCATGTTTTACCACACGAGAGATGCTGTGGAATTCGGTTTTTGGGACGCAGAGTTCGACGATTTTTTCGAATTATTCATGGTTGGCGAAGTAGAGTACAATGATTATTACGATCACATATTATCTCTGTATCCCCATCGGAATGATGCTCAAGTTTTTTTTACTAAGTATGAGGATATGAAAAAGGACACAAAAAAAATTATCCTAGACCTTGCTAAATTTCTTGGCACTGAGTACATTAATGCAATTGAGAAGGACAACGCTGTTTTGAATAATATCTTGCGATTGAGTAGTTTTGACCACATGAAGAAATTTTGGTCACACCACCGTTCGAAGCCTGATACACATACTGATACGGATTCAGCTTCGGAAAAAATCCCAGAAGCCATTAAATATATACAAGAATTTATGAAATCTGTAAAGATTCCTGAAAATCCACCGGAGAAGCATCATCTCAGGAAAGGAATAGTAGGTGATTGGAAGAATCATTTTTCTACTGAACAGACAAAGAGGTTTGTTTCTAAATTTCTAGAGAGGACGGAAGGAACTGAAATTCAAGACTGGTACTTAATGAACGAATGACTCCATTTTCGAAATACTGTCGAACCTCGTTGAGTCGAGCACTCTGAAAACGAATTACTGTTAAGACAAATTTCACTTGTGATTCCCGTGCTATTGTTTGCTGTTTATTTCCTTTCGGATAAGACGAACCGATTTTAAAGGTTCCTTCTAAATTGTTTTAACTAGATTTGACTGTATTATTCCAAGATTTTTGCTGAATTAATAATTTCAGAATAAAACACTAGAAACAGATCACTCATCATGTTTGGTAACATAGTAGGGCGCACTCTGTTGATGCAGGGCCATATTCAAGGGGTGGGTCTTAGGGTTCCAATCCTCTCCAAAATTTTTCAAAACTTTTCCCAAAAATACTTTTCATACACTTTTTTTGCTGAAAAATTCTTATTACTATTTAATTTTTAAATTTCTTGCTCATTTTCCAATTTCATTTGAAAACTGATATGATTATCTTGAATAATTGTACAAATCAAGCGTCTTATATCTGCAGTATTAATTTTTACGGTAGTCTAACATTACAGTATCTTCCGTCGAAATTTAAATGTCACTAACAAAAACAGCAAAATTCTTTACTTTTGAAAGTGTGTAACATATTTAATAAGTGTCATAAAATGGAAATTTCGGAAGCATTCCCTTAGATAATACGTATATGAGAAAACGTATTTATAATTTTCAGTGAAAAGAAGACAATAAATATTTAACAGGGACGACGTCACGCAATGTATTCATTAGATTTTTTTCCATCATTGAAAACATTCGTCATTTTTTTAACATTTTTCATGGTAATGCCATATAAGCGTCTGCTGTAATAAAAAGCAATAGGATATAAAAATAATATGAAATCAAATTTTATTGATTATATAGATTTCATGAAAAACGTGCTTGGTAAAACCCTCCCTGAAACAAAAGTCTGGTTACGGTCCTGTGTATATGCATTCAAGTTAGTCCACATCAACCGCTTTTAAAGTATGCCACGTCATAGTAACTACCTCTTGTAAAACATAAAACTTATATTCATTTTGAGCAATGACAAATTGCTACATGTATTCTTTTTGAACTTCAAACGTCCGATATTCCCTCCTTCAAAATGGCAGTCAGCCAACGTCCCGGTGCTCCACCAACACGGCCCCTGCAAGAAGCCCATACAGCACATGGTGGTGCATCGAGTCGGAGTCTGCAACACTTCCGCTGATATCATCCTTATCCCCACGCGTAATCCGTATTGGTTTGCAGGTAAGTACTGTTTAACTTTACGCACTGAACCTCTACTTTGTACTTACCATTGAATTGTAGTTCAATAGTAAGTACAAAGTAGAGGTTCAGTACATAAAGTTAAACTACAGCAGAACCTCTCAACAAGGGACACAAAGGGGGCAGAATATTTTGTCTTTTAAATAGAGATATCCTTTCATCGGAAGTATTTGAGTTGATGATGCAGTGTGTTTCCACAGTATAGTGGGGGTGTTTCCTTTAGTCAAAAGTATTACTCTTTACCACTGATATTGATAAAATAAGCAAAAAATAAAATGAAAAGAAAAATTAATATGGGGCAGAAATTATTTTCATTTTTTCCCAGCAGTTCATTTTTAATTATTTTTTTCTAATTTCCGATTTCTAAAACAAAGCAAGGTCTCGTATGACGTCACAAATGAAGAAACTTCGATGTAAAGCCAGGTCGGTTCATCAACCATTTTGGATCTCAGGTAACCCTAGCTCTGCAACAATGAAAAATCCGACCCAAAATACAGGATCGTCTATGAAGTAGAATTGCTTGGAGCATGTTATCTATCAGAGACGTCAGCAGCGAAAATTAAACACTGGGATCATAAAATATTTCCTTTAAAAAGAGGTGTCCTTTTAGGGCTCCCTAAAAGGACACCAGGTGTTACTGTATTGTTAACATGCAAGAAAAGGGGGAAAATGAATTCGCAGTCGAATCTCACAAATTTACTGTAGACCAAAATGTTGACAGGTTCTCAGACACGGAACAGCAAAAATAACTTGCTTTTAAGCGTTGTTTGAACAGATTGTAAAGCCATAAATATATTTATTGATGCTTTGAGAGAGAATATCTAACTTATTAGAATATTACTACAGATGTATACAGCTTCCCCGTTAGCATGCACGAAAAAAAGATTTTTCTGGATAAGGTCAGTTATTTTGTTTATCATTTTTAGTGTGTTTATTTTTCTTAACTGTTGGGTTTTTGATTTAAAAATTCACCTGACTCTACTGCATTAAATACGACCTTAAATTGATTCATTAGTTCAAAATGTGCGTTTTTGCCTGCGTGTCTTTAATGATGAAAAGTAATTTCTTTCACTTACGAAACGAATTAAATTTTACGATTTCGGGGAGCTATTTATTTGATACGGCTTGGAACAAGTTAACAAGGTCATCAATAAAGACGTCTGGCACTCTGAGAGAAAAATAAAAATCTATTTTCGCTCTCAAATTCCTGAGTACTTGGAAGCGATCGTTTCAATTCAATTTCAGCTGCGTTTTCCGCTAGACAGAAGTTATTGAAACATTGGAGCACATGTTTTTTCTGTGTTGAAAGCCGTATAGATCGAGTAAGATATAATTTTCTTTTTTATTCGTCTTGTAGTAGATTCCATATTGCAGGGAATTTTTTAAAAATATTTAATGAACTTATATTACACTAAAAAATGAATGTTGTTTTTACAGCATAATACAGGTAATTTTGCAGTAATAAACTGTAAATTTTCTAATTTTACAGTTCTAAACTGTAAAGAAAACTAAAATTGCTAATTTTACAGTTTTAAATTGGAACCTCTGCTGCCAGTATTATACTGTTGTTTTTACAGAATAATAGAACTAAATTTTACGGCATTAAACTAAAATTGTTAACTTTACAGTAAGAAACTCTAAAATTGCTAATTTTACAGTTTATTACTGTGCATTTTATAATTTTCAAATGGAATCTCGGCTTCCAGTATTATACTGTAAAAACAGCAGTTCATATTTTGCAGTGTATTTTTGAGATTTTTAAATATTTGTTATGTTGTAATTTTACTAATTGAGTGTAACGCCTTTATTATTATTGTTATTATTGTTATTATTATTACTATTATTTAAGGTAAGAAAAGGGTTGAAAACACAAGCAAAACAAATGTGTGTGTTTTTTGCATTCTGCTCTATTTTATTATTTACTTACTTGTTTTTAAGTAAATGCCGAGTGTTAGAAAAATTAGTAATGAAGGATAATTTACTTAATAAAGAAACAGAACCAATTATTATTCTCTCGCAATTTAGTACATGCATTTGTAATAGTTTATACAGATCATTACTGTACAAATCAATCTGAGTTTGCGTGAGTGAATATTATTCAATATTTTATTTGTTTATTCTTAACAACTATTTTATAGGCGTAGGGAAGTGTCTAAAACTTAATGCAATTAAGAAGCACTACTTTTAACTCGCGCTGAGTCTACCCACCCATTCTTTTGAGTTATTAAAAAACATCGATTTTTTTTAAGTAGTTTTTCATAAATAATTATTTCATATTTCGTCAACAAATTAAATTAATATTTTCAACCAGGTGAATTATGTTTCTATTACAGAATTGGTTTCTGCGTTTCCATAAAAACCAACAGAAAAGGGGGAGGGGGATACCATAGCCATAATTGTTTAGATTTTATAAACAAAAATATTAAAATATATTTCAACTGCAGAGTAAGTGTGCCGGAGTGATTCCTAATCATTAGTTCCTGACTATGAGTTTGACTACACTGGGCACGAACTCTATTAGGTGCCTTTCTAGTATTTTGTCATAGCTTAAACTGTATAGTAAAGCAATAAAATATTTTGATACTTTCATTTAATACAGTTGGGATAGATTTGGCAATGTCTTATATTACATTGTATTAGGCTTGTTCAAAAGAAAATGTACCAAACGATACTGTGGGTCTAAATGAAGACATTATTAAAAGTATTTATCACAGGTCGGAGCACAAAGATCCCGCTGATTAACTAGATAAAGGATTTCTTTTTCCCAGAATTTCTGTGACCGTGAAGATACCCAGCCCTTCACAGTGTTCTTGAGTTTGTAGTCCGAAATGAAGCGTTCCCCTTTCACATGCTTGAGGACAGGACGATTTCTTGAGCACATTAGAACCATCAACGAAGATGTGCCGTCCAAACCCAATGCAAATTCGTCAAGATCAAAAGACCGGGGCTGCTCACGAAGGATGTGGTTCTACTCCATGATAACGCGTGTCTACACGTCTCCAGGGTTGCCCACGTGCCACAGACGAAGCTCAAGTGGGAGTTGCTTGATCATCCGTCTGAAAAACCGGACATGTCACATTGCGATTTCTTTGCGTTTGGTACTTTGAAAAAGCATCTGAATAGGAAGCGCTTCATCTCGGAAGGCAAACCCAAGGACATTGTGAAGGACGGGGGCTTCGTTATGACCACAAAAATTCGAGGACGAGGAATCCTTTGGTTAGTCAGTGGGATCGTTGAGCTCAGGCCTATGGTGAATACTTTCAATAAAGTCTTTATTTAGATCCACAGTACCATTTGTTACCTTTTCAACTGAACAACCCTTATATAATGTGCATGCATACGAGTGGAAGCGATACATATAATAAATATACACTATTAAAACTACAAGTTGCACAAGGCACCTTTAAGGTTGAACTATTGTAGCACCAGCGGTACCCCTGAGGGGTGCCAATTGACTCCCTATGGCACCCTTAAAGTGCCATTTGGCAACACGTGGCAATCTATGGGTGTCTTCTGGCACCCCATGGTTGACCCATGGCACCCTAAGGAGCCAAATTGAACTTTTAAGGTTGCCATAAAGAGTCAAGTGTCACCTTTAAGGGGTGCTACTGGTGCTACAACGTTTCACCCTTAAAGGCCTTGTGAAACCTGTATTTCTAACAGTGTACATTATAATTTACTATGTCTAAAACTCTGCAATAAGCCTAAATATTAAAAAATTTCATCGTATAAATTGTAAATGTAATATAGTATAAAGCTAGTGAGTTGAGGTTATAGTGGCTTTAGGGTTTGTGGAAAGGATTAAAATTTTAAGTGGAATGTTTTTTCTAGATTTAATGTTCGCATCTTACAACAAATTTTTAAACTTTAGCAGCAGATTAGGTGGCCTTCAAATTTTGGCGTCCATAACCTTGTCACAGGTAATCATAACATTTCTGGGGTAAAGATTGATCACCGATTTTGTATTTAATAACGAAATTTTAACTAAATGTGAAATATTACCTAGATATCTAGAACACTTGACTTCAGTAAAACTACATTTACTCAATTTTAATATATAATGTTTATTTTATAGAACTAAGTACTTTCTAAACTGCTTGCTAAACTGTTATTTCAAAATATGCATATATTTACTAAAATCCTCCTCCTTCTCTTAAAGTTCAATTATTTATGTTATTTTTTAGCTCATCTTAAAAAAGTGTCACTTTTTGAGTAGTATTTTCACATCCATTGTAAATATCAAAATTATTTAATTTTTCAGTTAAAGACTTTATAAAAAAATAAACAGAAAATTCGAAGTCCAGTAGTGAAAATTGAATTTAGAAGCACTTATGTAGATGCATATCATAGATACATAGCCATAGGTGATAGATACATTAGATAGATATTCATACAATGAAGCCCAAGGTAGCAAAAGCGCTTTGTAAACGTTGTAAAATGGCTGTGAACATTGTGTAAACCATTTCAAAAAGTTTTAGGGAACGCATGCTACTTGGAAAATATGCAAACATTTGTTAAACATTTGACTAAAAAGATACAATTCTTCTGGAGTGTAAGACACCAGGGATGCCTATTCCCCCCCCCCCTAAGGACGATGGCGCACCCTTTTCAAATGCTGCGGAGTCTACCCGCCATGAGCCCCCCAAAATGAGGTCAAAAACACTCTCAAATTACCTAAGCCCCTTAAAAGTTTAAATAGCGCAGTCTGCGCTATGACCCCCCCCCCCCCATCTGATCACCCCTAAAAACACTCTGCCACATCGATTAAAGAATAAACCTCTTTCAATTTGAGAAGCGTATAGTGCTCATCTGGTAAGTTAACCTCCGACATTAAAGCATTTACCACTTTTCTGTAATTGGGAAGGGTAATTGGCACTGAATTGATTTGGGTTATTTTTGCAGTCGTTTTGCAAAGGTATTCCAGCTCAAAACCGCGACACTTGCCCTTTCCTATTACCCGAAAAAGAAGTAAACATTGCCAATGCCAGAGGTCAACATCTCAGAGCAGCACTCTATCAACTATTTAAGCTGTGAAATTAACCAGCGTGCCTTCTTTTACAGGTAGTTTAGTCAAACTAATTCAACATTAAGAGGAAAATGACTAGCGTCATCAAAAGGCCTTTATACCAAACAATTGAGGGTTTGATAATTCCATCTTTCTTCTCACCGATATGCTTTAAAGAAGCTCTTACCTACAAGCCATCGTCAAATGATGTATTTATTGCAACGTATCCAAAGTGTGGAACAACATGGATGCAGAATATTGTCCTTTATATATTTCGTAAAGGACAAGAACTAGAAGACACAAAGGATTTTATAAGAATGTGTCCTCATATTGAAGAAGTGGGCTTGGAGGGAATTGAAAGTATGACAAGGCCTGGAGCGATCAAGACACACCTTCCATATAATATGATGCCGTATTCGCCTGAAGCTAAATATATTTTTGTCTCTCGCGATCCCAGAGATTGTTGTGTTTCGTTGTATTATCACACCCGGAACAACTTAAAATTTGGGTACTGGGATGGGAAGTTTGATGAATTCTTTGAGTTGTTCATGGCCGGTGAAGTCGAATTCAATGACTACTACGACCATCTGTTGAGTTTGTATCCTCATCGTAATGATTCCAACGTGTTTTTCACAAAATACGAAGACATGAAGAAGGACACAAAACAAATTGTTGTAGATCTTTCAAAATTTCTTGGACATGAGTACGTTGATGCTATAGAAAAAGACAATGCCGTGCTGAACAATATCTTGCAATTTAGCGGATTCGATTACATGAAGGAGAAACTGTCACATCTTTTCGGAGCAACGTCAAATGAATCAAGTGAAGTAGACGCCTCAAAAGATCAAGATATAACAGAATCGAAGAAGTACTTGAAGAATTTTGTGAAAAGTCTAAATATCCCGGAAAATCCTCCGCAGTTAGAGTTTTTAAGGAAAGGATGCGTTGGAGATTGGCGAAATCATTTTTCACCCGAACAGAGAGATAGGTTTGAAGCGAAGTTTATGGAAAGAACTAAAGGTACAGAAATTCAAGAATGGTACGCAACACATTAATATTGACTCGAAATGTGTCTCTTTGTGTCTATCAACTTTCCCAGATAGTTTATTGTTAATGAAAAAGTAATTGCAAAAGTGCAGAAATTGAAATTTCGCTTCAATATTCATTTCATAACTGTCTCTCAGTCACTTATAAAAAAAAAAAGAAATATCAAATGAATGAAGTGTTGGTTGTCAATACATATTGGAATATGTAAAAAACAGAACTAGGTAAAACATTAGTTAAAAATAGAACTCAGGGTGTCTATGATTTGGTCCGTATGTCATAAAAATACTTTATGTTCTAATCCTTTTTAGCAGAGAATGAATCTATAACTTTGAGGAAAACATAAGACAGATTGGGATACGATTTTAAAAGATGTCCAATTATAAAATATAAATTATGAACAAGATGCAGTTTTTATATGAGGTAAGAGTTTATTTTGAATATAATTTTTCCGCTCATCAGTTTTATTGGTGGAGTTTTCTGAGTGCATGTTTTAAAGCGAGTGCAATAATAAATTTCTCTCACAAAATAATGCTCTACAAAAAATAAAATAAATACAAGTATTTCAGACCCTATGAAGAGAAAGTAAATTATAACCAGAATTGTGTTCGCAAATAAAAGTTCAATGTGAAAATAATTTTACTGGTACTCATTTCACACCATTTTCCACTTACGTTATGATTTTTATAGAAACCCTACTTTGTGAAACATTTATACTAAAAAGAAGCAAAAGACGTTTTATATGGAAATTTGTTTTATTTCCTTTAGTAACTTGTTACACAATACATTATACACTCTCTTCACTTGTGTTTATACATTTGTTGGCTTAAAAATAAATCAGTTGAAATTGCTGATAAAAGTTATTTCCTTTCATTATAGTGATTCTTGATACTATTGCTATTATAGTAGCGTTATAATATTATTGTGGTTGTTATTGCGAATGGGTGTAATGAATAAGTTGCATTTTTATGTAATTAGAATATTATAATATGTATTTTTCTCTTAACTGTAAGCAGCAACAGTAAAGATTTTTTCAGCAATCTAATTTCATAGGTTTGGCCGCGAAAGAACAATACTAAAGTTTCAGTAACTCCAGTTAGAATGGAACAGGAGAGATTTGAAAAACAATTTTTACAAGCGCAACTTGCAGCCAAAATTTACTTTCGGGAGGGGGCATACCAGTCCTAACATGAATAGGGTGCTTATAATCAACAAGTTATTAACAAGAATTCTTTATTCTATCACAAAAGTTGTTAAACGCACTTTCCAATTGCTTCGATCACATGTTCAAAGCGTGTTACAGTTACAGCATGTTAAATAGTAGTGTTTCCCTATCAGTTGCAGCAACTTGAGAAGGAGAACTATAATTGATAAATATGACAACAATACCTTACCCTAGAAGTAAGAAATTGAAAGTAGTTTATTTTCATTGTACATTTTTTTCCCTTGGCCCGTATAAAACAATTCGTATACCAAGCCTAAATGTAATATACGTTTATTAGAAAACTCTACGTAGATCTAAACACCACACTATAAATTATCTTATCATAATAGGCACCATGTGTTAATACTAACGGTAGGGGTCAATTCCTCTTCCCCCAAACCCCTCTCGCTGCGCCCCTGCTCCGGCAAATGGCAGAGTTGCAGTTGCATTTGTTTGTAAACAACATTGAACTGTTGCACGGAATGATCCAGTAAAAATAATAAAACATAACCCTACTCCATGATTTCATGTTTTTATCTACGTACAGATTACAAAATAATAACATTCTCTCTAGAAAGCGAAGGGGAATGAAGTGTTAGAACACTAAATGGAGTAGGGTGGGCAAGGTGCAATGATAAGGTGATACACTTTATGACTCAAATTCCTGTTCTGGGTCTGAACAACACTCATCAGAACAAAGCAGTTATCGAACGCAAAACATCCCTTCTTGCTGGATTTCATACTCTTGCGGTAGAAGTATTCGAAAATCTCTTTGTGTCAAATGGGAAGCTGATATTCATGACAGGGTTGAAATGGCAGTTTCTACGTTCCCCGTTATTTGACATTAATAGAAATTAAGTTAATTGTTGAGCGATCATGACACCCAAAGAGGGAAGAATGAAGTTTCGCTTGCTGTTTGTGATCCCATGTTTTACTCTCGCCTCATCGGTAGTACTCATTTTGCAAGCAAGTCTCAGAGCTAGCCCAGAGCATAATGGTTACCACGCAGGTACGGAAAACTTGTAATTCTTGGTTACTATTTTTATTTAATATGATTAATGTGCTAATTCAACACATATAATTATTACAATGTTTATTCAGCTTTATATATCAAACTAA
Source organism: Uloborus plumipes (assembly GCA_038373865.1). NCBI lineage: Eukaryota > Metazoa > Arthropoda > Arachnida > Araneae > Uloboridae > Uloborus > Uloborus plumipes. Next base: position 37,564 of record JAXGGA010006053.1, read on the forward strand.
ACAGTATCCATATTTTTGCTCTGACGAATTATATGACTGACAGTGTATAGCGATCAATTTGCTCCTTCATGTACCATTACAGTTGTTGCTACTATTATCAAATGATTTTTCTCATATTCTGTCGTAAACTTGTCCTTAGAAATTGCACTGTTCAACAAGTTTGAGTTTTTATTTTTTGTCAAACCATATGATTAAGCATTCGAGCGGTCCGTGCATAAAGGGTGTCACGCTTCTTTTCGCCAATTTTGACCCCTCTCCCTTTGTCATAAAATGTCTCCCTTCACCATATCCCCTCTTTGTGTCACGCTGATTTTTATAAACACATTCTTATATTTTAAAAAAAGTTAGGAATGTCACTTTTGTAACTCTTCCCATAACCTTGTCACAAATTGTCACAATATCAAATTTTTCTCCCCGTCAAAGCTTGATAGCATTTGTAGACAGTCCTTTAACCAAATTGGTGCATTACGTCCCAAGAGGAGCCCCAAAACCAAATTGTGGAAGAGGTAAAATTTACCGAAAATTCTAGTTTTGCCAAAGGATAAAATATGTGCATATACAACAAACTCCCGATAATCCGCGGGGAAGGGTGGCACGATGACCGCCTATAAGCGAATACAGCGGATAATCTGAATAATAGGTTTTAAAAAAGATACTAGTGGACACAGTATAGCTAAAACATATCAATTTCACACATGCATTTCAGTAACAGCTGAAAACAATAACATTGAATGTAAAAAATATATGAAAAAGCTAAGAACGAACAATTAACACACCCATAAGTTATACAAACATTTAATGACTATAATACTAGCACAAATTTTTTATTTTTGCAAAAATCGGTTAGTTTTTTTTTTTTTTTTTAATTATTCTTAATTTGTCATTGAAGTTTTTTCAACATCATCTTGTCACAAAGCTTTTTGGAAGGTTCTAAAAGCCCTACTTTTAGACAGGATAGATTTATCATCCTGTCTTAGTACGGGATTCAAGTGAAACACGGACGATAGTAACTCACCAATGCAATCGCAAATTCCCAATTTTGGATTCAAGTGAAACGTTACAATCGCTACGAGATACGATTCTGTCGTAATTCGACTTCCAGTAGCGATTGTAATTTTGGTCTATTGCGATCGCCTCGAAGCGATTGCAATGGTGTTTCACTTGAATTCGGCCCAAAAAGTAGCTTTTGCATTCGTAAAATTGAAATTGGTACTTTTTTCTACATTCATTAAAACACCGTTGAGTACCTTTTCGGTGATGAAAAATGTGTCGGAAAAGTGGTAAATTTATAAGTGACTTCTTATTTACAGGTCCTTTTTTTTTTTGAATAAAATTTTATCTAAATGGGAACTCTATTAATCTTATTTAAACTAAAATATAAGCCATGGTCATTTTCGAAGTTTTTAAACAATTATTTAAAAAAAATGAAATGTTTTATTTATTGATAATTTGAAACATACTGCACGCAGTACTCTTCTGTGAAGCAAATATCAACCTATTTTTTTCCCTAGAGTAGAAAAATAAGTTATGTTTAAAGTGACGCAGAATTACATTGATTAAATGTTCCTCACACACAAAACTCAATTTTTAAATTTAAAACTTGATGTATTTTGAAGCTTTTTATAGCTGCAATTTGAAAAGTTTCAGCACAAGAAAAAATTTCGCTGATTAAATTAAGCAGAATCAGCACATGAAAACTTGTATGAAATTTCAAACACTTGATCCGTTTCCGAGAAATGCTGCGAGCAAGGAGTAAAATTGTAGTTTTGAGAAAATCAAAAGTTGTCTGAGAGTGTTAAACACCTGTCAAAAAGGCAAACAAATAACAAACACGGTTTACAAAAATATCTTCCCCATATCTTCTGTTCTACAGGGAATTTTTTCACTCGGTTTGTTTTAAAATGTGTTTCTGTTATTTCCCACTTAAGGAAAAGAAATACAAAAATCTATATTTTTAACCCCTAAAAAGGACCCAGACACTTTTAAAGAAAAATTTAAAAAATAAATAAAAAGTGTGAAAAGACCCGCGGCTAATCCGAACCGCGGATAATTGGAAGTTTACTGTATCCATGGCTGCTTGAGGAGCAGCATTAAGCATTATTACAATATATATATATATATATATATATATATATATATATATATATATATATATATATATATATATATATATATATATATAATATTACAAACAAAAAGTAAAAGTGAAATAGAAAATGGCACATGAGGAGAAGTGAAAGGAGAAAGGTTGAATCCAGAGCTCATCAGCCGTGGGGGATTCAAGAGTGGTCGAAAGACCACAAAATTTAAATATAAACTATAAAGCAGGGGCGGTTCCTCACTATGGGCCGGGTGGGCCGGGCCCACCCAGAAAAATTGCAAGAAAAAAAATGCACAATGTAATATATCGTTTTGTATTTCAGTTAAAAAAAAAACATAGGGCACAAAACATATTTTCAACCTTCAGCTCTCCAACCCCTTGCACATCGCGAATACAGCACAAGAAAATTTTCAAGTTCCATCGATTTTAGCGCTTCGCCCGGACCGCCGAATAATTTTTTCCCACCTGACGCGTTTGGTTATTTTCAATTTTAACTTTTTATAGATATCTTTAAGTGTAAAACTATCGTTCGAAGGTGTCATTTCAATTTTGATTATTTGTAAAGTTATCAATAATAATTGTTTAAAAATATTCGATACTTTACCAACATGGACATTTTTGGTCGAAAGTCACTGAATTGAAGGTAAAGTATCGAATATGAAATTTTAGAGAATATTCGATAGTTTGCAATGAAGTTTCATGGCATTCATTTTCGATACTTTACATTTGGGTTACAAAACTGCTATAAAAATTAATAATAATGGATGAAAAATTAAAACTTTTATTGAACACAAGAAAAATATAATATAAATAATGAAAAGTAAATAATCAGGTAAGTAATTTAGACGATTCATCAAAAACACATAGTACATAAAAATAAATTTACTATTCAATTTCGGTATTATCGGGTTCTGCCAGAGAATCGCGACTGATTTGGAACTCGGAAGCTGCTCATAAAAAGACCTGTATGCCCTGGGAACTAGCCCTTGATTGCATAGTTGCAATAAATCTTTTTTTTTCACCTCCGATATACAAATCTGACCATCGTATGGCATAAAAGGTTCAGGAGGGCTATCATTGGGAGTGATGAATTTTTTCCCTCGTTTTCGTTTTCGGATCAAAACATCAAAATCAACGTCATCAAAACTCCTTCTGACAAAAAATTTATTCTGTTCAGATTTCCGGTATTGAAACCACACACAATTGACACTTTTGGGGGTTTTCTTTTTCTCAGCGGTTTCTGGAACAAATTTGTCCTCATAAGGATTAAAATTAAAAAAATCATCATGCTGGAGCCTAGTCACATTTGGTTTGGGTTTTGTCAAGTTTGGGTTTTGTACGCGACAATCTGATCAATTGGTCCCAGTCAGAGGGTACGTGTACTGGTATATTCTTTGCTTTATTGCAATTTTAGTTGCAAAGAAAAATTCCATTCATCTTTTAACTTTTGATTTAATTATCGAGATTGTTTCTAAGTAGCAAATATGACACATTCGTTTGCATGAATAGTTATGCAAAGACAAAATTACAACGTATACTATCGAATGTGTCATATTTGAAACATTACAATGGTTTAATATGCGCATTCAACTGTCTTAGTGGTAATGAAAACTAACGAAACTGGCATTTTCGCTAGTTCAGATTATAACGTTTGGGATTTTTTTAAATTTGTTTAACTATGTAAACTGTCGAATATCATATTCGTTAGTACAGCATAACTTTTTCGGGCAAAGCTGCATATTCGTAAAAATGACATTGGCTTACGACCATCTAACAGATTCATCATTTTGCCAGTAGGTAGCCCTTTTTTAGTACTACGGGAAACCATTGAACTTGAAAAACGCGATTTTTCACATTCGTTACTATAGCATGGTGCCGACGATATTTCAATGTAAAACACAAAACCGGCAATAAGTAGGAGTTCTTGTTTCTAGCACCGAGATCTTGTATTGTGAATTTAAATCTGAATGACATTTTCTGCTTGCAATTGGTGCTGGAAGGGCAATGCTGTGTAGATTATTACTTTTAACCTCATGTCAGTAATATCTAAGCTCTTTTTAATGTGATTAAGATAATACAGCTCATTTCCTTCTCTTTTTTTTCTTTCTTTTTTTTTTTTTTTTTTGTTGTTTAGTTAGATATTTGTTGCATTAAAATTATAGAGCTGTTACTGTCTCATTAATACACAGTTTGCTTTTAAACTTCTAAAAGAAATTCTTCATTTAAAACTCTTATTAGGGTAAGTGCTCCAGTAGTCGGCCATGTAAGAGATCTTTTGTTGATCTTAGCTAACCTAGAACTTTCAGCTATCAATACAGCAACAAAAGCAAGGTAAAACTTTAGAATGAACCTTTCTGATAGTGAATCACCTACTTCTTTAAGAAATTCAAAAAAAAAAAAAAATATGTTAAAATCCAAGCTGTTGTCAACACTAGTAAATGCTCCAGTAGTCGGCCACAGAATCATTTTAGCTGAAAAATAAGCAGAATCGTAATCTTAGATGACGGGCACACCATTCAAAATGAAATGACTCATTACTAATTCAAAACAAGAAGTTCTGTCAAGAACTAAACGAGCCTACTTTCCCGTACATCGACATCGGCATTCTAGCATCTGATCATTATTTTCTTGATTATCTGAGACTGAAAATTATGTCAAACATACCTTTTTAGCACTTAAAGCTGATTTCTACAAGCAAAATATACCCCTCTCATCAGATGAAATGGACACGTAAAAAGTAAATAAACGAATAAATAAAGTTTTGTCGCACGTTTTAAAGAATGCCAAAAAAAAAAGAAAAAAAAATAACAATAATAAATAAAATAAAACAAATGAATAAATAAACAAAAAATCGCCTACACAGTCAGTCATTTTTTTTTTCTGAGCCTGCATTTCCGCCATGTTTGCGGAGTCGGAGTCGGCATCAGAGTCCTCACAGAAGATTATTCAGAAAAGTGCTTTACAAACATTATTTATCAAAACCATATTCTTACAAAGTTAGTTTGGAGAAAATCCGACTTTAAGTTCAGGATCAACATTCAACTTAAATTCCCCGTAGGCGCTAATGTTTTTTTTTTTTTTTTTTTCTGAATGGTTCAATATTGAACGAAAAATGGTTCAAATCAAAAAGCGAAATATGGGAATGAGCCTCTCCGAGATCTTTCAAACAAAAAAAAGTTAATTCCATTCGGACGCTTCACTCAAAAGTTATTAGGTGGGGAAAGGTTGCTTGAATGGTTCAATGTTGAACGAAAAAATGTTCAAATTGAAAATTTAAATACGGTAATGAAGTCTCCTTGCCGAGATCCTTCGAACAAAAAAAAAAGTTTATTTAAATCGGACTGTTCACTCAAAAGTTATTAGGGGTGACAGCTTGCTTGAGCGGTTCAATGTTGAACGAAAAATTGTTCAAATCGGAAATGTAAATACAGGAATGAAGTATCCTTGAGAAGATCTTTCGAACAAAAAAAAGTTTGTTCAAATCGGACTGTTCACTCAAAAGTTAGCATGGCGGGACAGGTTATTTGAACGGTTCAAAGTTGAACCAAAAATTGTTCAAATCGAAAAATTAAATATGGGAATGAGCTGTACTCGCCGAGATCTTTCCAACAAAAAAAAGTTTGTCCAAATCGGAATGTTCATTCAAAAGTTATTAGGGGGGGGGACAGACGGACCGACCGATCGACACACAAATTCCCCATTTCAAAACCGACTTTCATCTCACCCTCCTAGTCAAAAATATGCTGCATTTAATACTTTTGTCTACCGTGCTATTAATCTTTGTTCTTCACCGGAACTTCTTAATGCTGAACTCAACTATCTTAAAGCTGTGGCTATTGATAGAAACTATCCTCATACTTTGATTGATTCCATTTTTAAAAAACTTTCTAATAAATCCGAAACGAATATTGTTGAGAGAACTGTCATCAGAAAGAATTTGGTTGTTTTGCCATTCTTTCCCTCTGTGAGTTATCAGGTTGCTAAGATTCTCAAACGTTTCAATTTCCAAGTGGTATTCTCTCCTATGAATAAACTATGTTTCTCTTCTCTTAAAGATCCCATTCATCCTCTTAGCAGTTGTGGTATTTATAAAATTAATTGCATTTGTAATTTATCCTATATAGGACAGACGCGACGGGCTTTAAAATTCCGCTTAAAAGAACATCAGAATTATGTGAAAAAGCAGCAATTAAATAAGTCTAGTATTGCGCAACATTGTTGGGACAAGAATCATTCTTTCGATTTTAATTCCTTTCAAATTGTCCAAAAATGCCCCAACCCATCAGATCTTGATTTTTGGGAATCCTTCCACATTTTGAAAAACAGTTCTGACTTAGTTAACGATATAAATGCTATTCCTTATTTTTCTGCAGTTTGGCGTCCATTTGTATAAATTATAATTGTTAGCCTTTTGGCTTTTCGTGTTGCTAATCTTTACATTTCAAATTTTTGCTCATATTTTTTGATTAATTTAAAATTTTATTTCATTTTATTTCATTCTGTTTCCTTTCTGCTGTTTTTCGGTATATATTTTTTCCCTATTTGCAAATTTATTGCTAATTTATTCATAAGTGGTTTCATTTTTTGACAATGTGTATGATCTATGGGATCTTTTGGAAATTTATTTCTTAACGGTTTTTTCTTGATGGTTTCATGTAATAAATTTCGGCTCTAAGCATTGTCTTGTTTGTTTTGTTAATATCCAGTTCTTGCTATTTATACTGTCTTTTGTTCGAAAGTGTTGCTTTTATCGGATGACTCTTCATCCTAAAGCTCACACCTCTTGCATTGAAAAAGAGGCTCCTTGTAGCTTCGAAACACGTGTCTGCGGTATACCTGCATATTTGTGCATCTCTAACGTTGGAATAAACTTCACATCTATCGCACAAAGGTATTCAAATTTTTAATTTTTCGATATTCATTTTATCTTTTTATTTCTTTTGGCTTTTTTTTCGAACTTGGCGATATTTTTTTAACTTGGCGATATTTTTTGGACTTGGCGATATTTTTTAGATGCATTAAGCCACTTTTAATAGTTTTTTCGTCTTTCTTTTATTTTTAACTGGAAAGTAGGCTAAAAAGTACCCAAAACTTAACTGCCACTGGTTGATGATTGAGAATAGGTACATGAATGTGTGAATGGGTCATATCTGATTTTGAATTAAAAATGTACTATTTATGAGAAGTTTTATGTCATTGTGGCCGACTACTGGAGACTGGCAGACTACTGGTGCACTTACCCTACTGCTTTAAATTCAATCGGGGTATATTACCTGCAAAGGAATTTAAATGAGCAATTAAAATCATCTCAAAGAGCATACATAGGCAAAACTGAGCGAAACTAGTTAAAATCAAATTAAAACATCTTTCTACCCATGGTGTTCGAGTTACCTAATTAAACAGGAGTAAAAATGGTACTTTTAAAAGAGCATTTAAAGCATGACGACAGTTAGACATTGCTGAATAATGAAAATTAACTATAATTCTACAGCTTATTTCATTACGATTTGTTTCTGAATGATAAACCTACTTGTGTTTCAGTTTGTTTTATTCCAGACATACAATTATGTCTATCAACTTTATCATGTGTGCACAGTTGAATTTGCTCAGCGTGAATGTTAATATGGGTAATTCTAAAACACATATTCTCTAAAATAACACCTAAACGGAGTAATGACTGTAATTTTGAAGTTCATCAAAATAATTTTCCTTCATTTCGCTGACTTGTATCTTTAGCGTAATTGATAAATATTGAAAGAGCAATGTAATTTCCAAAAACAATATTAAAAAAACTAATTTCAGTTTGTTGTGACAATAACCGAACCTTTGCATTTGTATTTTACTTGAGCAAATCAGTAAAATTTTTGCATGTTTCTTGATTACTCCTCTACTTAACATGACACGAAATAGAGGCTCATGGTAAGATCATTTTAGATTAAATCTGGAATTAAATTCGTTTCAGAAAAATGATGCAGATTTTGGAGTAGTATCAGCAAAATATTACAAAATAAAATTAACTATGTGCGCTAAAACTATGTGCGCTTTGAAACATTTTTTTCAGTTACACCCAAGCTCAGAGATGAATTCAACTGCAACTAAAAAATTCTTGCTTTGGAATTATTCACTATATAATAATATACCTAAATAAAAAAAAATCTGCTGTGGACCCCAAACTATACTTATTTGCACGACTATTCAATAATAATCAATAATCGATGGTTTTAAAAACTCTAAGAAATGGACGAGTATATTCATCAGGCCCGTCATTTAGCCCCCCCCCCTAAATGACGGACCAGGGGGATCAATTGCCCCCCCCCTGGTTTTGAGAAATCAATGTATTTACATATAAGTGGGCGTGGTTTTGGTTGTTTTCTGGTGAAATTGTATTGTGTTTTTACCCTTTGCCCCCCCCCCCCCCCTCCCTCTTCCATGGAAAAAACTTGAAATGACTGGCCTGATATTCATGAACGTACACGCATTAAAAGTTATCATCACATAAAATCTTTCTCAAAAGTGTTATTATTATATTGTTATCATTATCATTATTATTATTATTACCATTACCATTATTGTGTTATTATTAATGTTTTTTTACTGCTGTTGTTGTTTTTTTATCATTATATTGATGTTGTTGCTGTATTTACACACTAATTTCCTTAATACTTCATCAAACTCCCTACTAAGACCTCACAGACAAATAGAGGGTGTTTTTTTTTTAGAGGTATAGAACTTTAAGTTGGCAAAACTTTTTTAGCTGGCGGCCATTCTGTCAGCTGTAAAGTGATTTATGTTTAGTTTGGTTTGGCATTTCAACATGAAGCCACACGATCACCTAGCAAGGCGTGAATTAGGTGAATGGGCCCAAAACAAGATTGCCGTTGATCCCGATTTTCGAAGGCAAATTTTGTTTAGCGATGAAGCTAACTTTTGGTTGAATGGATACGTCAATAAACAAAACTGCCGTATTTGGAGTGATGATAATATTTAAGTGTATGTTGGGACACCGTTACATCCAGAAAAACTGACTGTTTGGTGTGCTTCATGGGGTGGTGGAGTAATTGGTTCGTACTTCTTTAAAAACAATGCTGGCCAGAACGTTACAGTCAATGGTGACCGCTATAGAGCCAAGATTACTGACTTTTTCGTTCATCAGTTGAACAATTATGATGTGCAGGAGCTGTGGTTTCAACAAGATGGCGCAACATGTCACACAGCTCGTGTCACAATTGATTTATTGAATTATACGTTTGCTAACCGCACAGTTTCACGTTTTGGGCCCGTGAATTGGCCTTCAAGATCGTGCGATTTAATGTCGCTTGACTATTTTTTGTGGGGATATGTGAAGTCGCTAGTCAACGCCGATAAACCCACAACGATTGACCACTTGGAGGACAACATTCGCCGCGTTATTGCGGATATACGACCACAAATGTTGGGGAAAATAGTCGAAAATTGGACCTCCAGATTAGACTACGTCCGAGCAAGCTTTGGCGGTCGTATACCAGAAATCATGTTTAAATTATAATGCCTGAAGATTATCTTTCGAATAAAATAAATTTCATGTTAATTAAAAAAAATCATCTTTGTTTTATTCCATTTCAAAGTTCTATACCTCTAAAAAAAACACCCTTTATTTTCCAAGCTTAAAACTTCACTTTCAGTTTTTCTTTCTAATATTAGTTTACTATTTAATTAGTTTTGACTCCTTTTTAAAATTATTTTTATTTATTTATTTATTTTTGTGAAGTTTTCAGGATGCATTTAGGTTTAATTATGTTTTGTTTTACCTTTATTGAGCAATAAAATTGCTTATTGATTTCACTTTGTCTGGTACATCAAATGGTTTCCATCAATGGACATTATTTTGTTTACTTGGTAGTGAAAACATACCCTCGCATTTGAACTTTTGAGACTAATAGAATGAGCGGATTTTTCTGTAAGCTGGAATTCATTTGAAACTTCCTGAGTTCTAGTCAGACCAGGAGTCCTGTTTTAATCAGAACAGGAGTTACAAATATTTAAGCTCAATTTTGAAAAGCTTTCATCAAGTAAAAATCAGTGAAAAGAGTTAACTGTTTTATGATTTCCAATGAGAGTTAACGGTTACATGTTTTAATCGTTTTATGTTTTCTAAGGAGAGTTCTCGGTTTTATATTTTCTATAAGAGCTGTTTTATGTTCTCCCGCAAGAATTAACCGCTTTATGTTCCTTCGTAAGAATTAACTGTTTTATGTTTAAGAATGAGAGAGAGAGAGTTAACGGTTTTATATTTTCTGAAGAGAGTTATCCGTTTTATAGTTTCAATAAGAGTTAGAGTTGTTTTATGTTCCCTAGTTAGAATTAACTGTTTTATGTTTCCTCGTTAGAATTAACTGTTTTATGTTTCCTCGTTAGAATTAACTGTTTTATGTTTCCTCGTTAGAATTAACTATTTTATGTTTCCTCGTTAGAATTAACTCTTTTATGTTCCTTCGTAAGAATTAATTGCGTTTAGTTTTTCAATAAGAGTTAACGGTTTTATATTTTCTAAAGGGAGTTATCCGTATTATACTTCCTGTAGGAGTTCGCTGCTTTATGTACCCTCGTATGACCTGACTGTTTTGTGGTCTGCTAAGAATCAACTGTTTTATTTTTCCCAGGGCGTAGCCTTCTTGAATTTTCGAACGACAGCCTCTTCAGGTGCATTCCTTCCGGCATATCATCCTTCCCATCCGATTTTTTCACCCAAGAAGAGCGGCAGCGGGGCGGCGTGATCATCCATCTCGTGCTCACTGCTTACATATGTGCGATGATTGCAGTGGTTTGCGATGACTACTTCATACCATCTCTCGAGATCATATCAGATAGTAAGTTACCATTGATTCTCAAAAACTGAGCATTGGTATATTTTTCTTCAAAATTAAATCGAAAGTAATGCAAAGTGCTGTAAGGATGGGAGTCGAGCTCTTTTAATGCTGCTAAATTATTGTGAAGGAATTTGTTTTATAGAATACCATTCTTATGGGTTGATGAGGAATGAGATTCTTCACACAATGCACAAATAAAATGAAAATCGCCATTTTTGGACTTACGTCGTTCTGGTTCTGAGGTACAGATCTGATGGATTCATATTTTTTTTTTTTTAAATCGTAATAGCGGTTTGGATACCAATATGATTCACTATTGTTTTGTACTTTTGTCCGAAAATACTTTAATTTTAGAATTGTTTGTTTGCCATATCAATCAATGTAACGTTTTTCATTATTTTTCATTTTATCATTTGAATTATCCCATAGAATGTCTAAGCTTATTAGTACATTACCCTCAAATTCGGTACTGCCATTGGGACTTATACTGGATTCCACATCTATATATATAAAAATGAATGTTGGTGTGTGTGTGTGTGTGTGTGTTCCCTAAGATCTCAGAAACTACCAGGGAGATTTGGCAGAAATTTTCACCGTTTGTTCTTTTTGGTACTGGGAAGGTTTAGAGACCAGTTTCAACAAAATCCGATGGGTAGTTATTTTTTTATTTCAATTTTAGACCTGATTCTGTCTTTGTAATTTCAATTTAAAACTCCATTTTCGAAGGCTTTCATCAATCCAATCGAGTATTTAGTGTATCAACTCAACTCTCTGACAGATAGTTTGCATGGCTTGCTACTGTAAATTTGGCGATCTTTTAAATTGCGCCAAGATCCCTCAATAATAGAAGTTTTCCCAATAACTATCTCAAGTATAAAAGATAAAAAAGGTATTTGATTAACAGATTAATCTTTTTAAAAAACAAATGAGATTCAGTTTCATATTTCGGAACTCCTTTAGATTTGTAGAGGCTTAGATGTCATGCATTATTTTCCAGACGAACACTATTTTGTTCTTTAATTGCTGTTTTCAATCAAAGTATGGTATTTTCTCGCCAAACATCCAATCAATAGTTCGTTTTCATATCCATGCTATTTGCTATGATATACCGCAATGTTGGAAATTATTTTAACGCCTTACGGAATGGTGTACATTTAGCGCCAAATATAATATTCAAATTGATTTTAGATTGCCAAAGAGTAATCATATATTATCATCTTCATAAAGAATACCGCAACATTTGGCGACAATTTCTCTTTCACAAAATAGCTACCAAATTGGCGACTTTTTAAATAGCGCCCAGAACCTTCAATAATTGCAATTTTCCAAGGCGTGTTGCTATGCAACTATTTTTGTTTTCGAGAGTAGAAAAAATTGTTTGTGTGTAAACATCGTGTTTTTTTTTCTTTTTTTCTTTTTTTGAAGGAGCAATTGATGGTCTACTTTTTTGGAATGTCCAGTGCATTTTTAGAACGTAATTGTAAATGTGTAAATTTCTCATTGTTATTGTTTACCGTGCTTTTTTTTTTTTTTTTTTTGAATTTAGAAGAGCGATTGATGGTCTACCTTTTGGATTTTCCAGTGCATTTTTGCAACGTAATTGTAAATGTGTACATTTTTCTTTATTTTTGTTCACCGTGCTTTTTTTATAACTTTAAAGTAGCTATTTGTGGTCCAGTCATTCTATTGTAAATATGTCAATTTCATTTTATTACTATTCACTGTTCTCTCTCTCTCCTTTTTAACTAATTTAAAAGAGCTATTCATGGTACAGTCACATTATACATTTTATGTGTCTCTACATTTTATTTTCAAAACGAAGATCTCTTTTCACGATTTGTGGAGAGCTTCTTCGTCTTGATGTGTAAATAAAATTCCGATCTAAAATCAAATTATGTGTAAAGTTTTTCACTGTTCATTATTTTTTAATTTTTTAAAAATAATTGGTGGACTATTTGTAGATTGTTCAATGCGTAATTTCAACTTTGCTTGATTTAGAATTTTTAAAATCTTTCATGCCTATTTTCAACAACGCTTTTTAGATTTTTACATCCAAAACACCATGAGGAGACGAAATATACATCTAGGCAGAACAATGTCTGCCGGGTTCTGCTAGTTTACTATAAAAATACATCATTCAGATAGGGATATCTGAAGAAATTAAAAAAAAATCAACTAATTTGATATATCTTTCGTTCAGTTCATTATTACTGCCAACTAATACGTTTTTTCCCTTTCACAAATAGTATTTGAGCTTATACATAAAAAAAAAGAAGAAAAGAAAATCAAAAAGCGATTTATTAACATTAGTTGCTAAAATTTTTCTTGTTATACATTTCGCAGAGTTGCAGTTGCCATCCGACATTGCCGGAGCGACATTCATGGCTATTGGTACATCAGCTCCAGAATTATTTTCCTCCATAACAGGTAAGTTAGCAGTTTCCTTAGGTTTTTGCATAAGGTACTTAAAGGAAAAACAATTAAATGGAGAAAGAGTAAATGGATAGAAAACGTCCGAGATCCGAAAATAGAGTTGAAGTTTTGCTCAGATATAAATTTTTGGACTGAATAATTTACTCTTCATCTTCCTTTTTTTTTCTTTCAAGACACTGTAATACTACACTGTAAAAAATGAATGTTCTTTTACAGTATAATACAGCTAATTTTATAGTAATAAACTGTAAAAATTGCTAATTTTACAGTGATAAACTGTAAAATTGCTAATTTTAGTTTATTATCGTGCATTTTACAGTTTTAAACTGGAACCTCTGCTGCCAGTATTATACTGTTGTTTTTACAGTATAATACAGCTAAATTTTACGACAATAAACTGTAAAATATCTAACTTAACAGTGAACAATTGTAAACTTGCTAGTTTTACAGTTTATTACTGTCATTTTACAGTTTTAAATTGGAACCTCGGCTGCCAATATTTACTGTAAAAACAACATTTCATTTTTTGCAGTGTACATTTTATGGTATTTCTCAATTTGTTTAACCTGATCACATTACGATAAACCAGAGAATTGTCACACTTGAATTTGATCATTTATTGTTTTATGATTTAATTTACGAGTGCAACGTACGTTTACCAAAACAGAAAAAAAAAAAACGGTTTTCTTATGCGAAACTTAACAATTGCAATTGCTACAAGCAATTGCTAAACTGACGTCTAAGACCTTCACTGGAATTAGCATTGCAGTCGTTCAAAATTTGCAATTAGGAATACTTATAGAATGCTGCATTACAAGAAATAACTGATTAAAAACTTAACCCGTGTGTACAAACTAAGACATAACTACTGTCTGATTTTCTTTGGTAAAACCTTCCGCGTATTTACGCATGCGTCAGGTCTTCTCTGATCTTACCAAAATAGGGGTGATAGGTAAGATAACAATAAGAGGAAGAATAATAAGAAGCATTTTGAGCCGTATCAAACAACGTAGAACGATGCTAATTTCAAATACATAGTTTAGTTGAATATGTCAGAAGGATAGCAAATGCAAGTTTTAAATTGAAAACTTCGTGAAGTTTCCACTCACAACCCATCACCCCCTTTTTAAGTGCAATGGTTCGCGAGTGCTAGACGCGGTTTTCACGGACGGACAGTAATTCGAAACGGACCGTATTTCTCGCGATAATTCCGTTAAAATGTTTTTGGAAGCTAAGATTCTCATATATTATCAAATATCCAATCCAATGCTATGGATAAATGCTTCCTTTGTCACTGATTTTAAGTACTTTCCAGGGTCTTTCGTGACTGAGGGAGATATCGGCATTGGAACAATAATTGGATCAGCTGTGTTCAACATTCTAGCAGTCACTGGATTAGTAGGAATCATTCTTTGGAATGAAGTAAGTCATGAATCATGAAAATGTTCAATTTTTTTGTGTATATGGTTTGAAATACAACTGTTCTAGCTTTATTGCTTGTGGAGTAATTAACTCTCATGTTTCTGTGAAGGTTTAATTTCATTTTTAAATTACTTATTAAATATTGTTGGAAGGCATCCATAATCAAAATTAAACTCACGTTTTGATTTTAAAGTTATTATAATTATATATTTCTTGATGGTGTGCATTTTTGGGTAATGTAATTGACTTTATATTCAAAGCGTTTTGTGATCATTTTAAAATGAAAATAAAAAAAATAAATAAGTTTAAAGTGTCGACCTTCCTTTTAGTTTTCCACAGTTCAATGGCACATCCTAATGTTCGTTTTCAAACACTATAGGCTTTGCAGATTGACTGGTATCCGATAGCTAGAGACTGTGGTGTTTATGGAATGACAATAGCCTGTCTGATATGGATAATTTCCGATAACATAGTCACTTGGTAAATATCTTTATTAGTAAACAGTTGTTTAATATTGGCTGGAATACAATGGCCATATGCGCTATATTAGTAAAATGACGATTTACGGAATTTTTCGAAAAGAAATTTTTTAAATAAATCACTTGTGTTTCAAAATTAGTCTGTAGATAGTTATTTGCGTTACAATGGTTAGTATAATGCGTACCATACAGAAATGCATACATTTTTATTAAGGGAAAACGATAAAGTGACAAGGTATGCATTTGGAATGTTATACTTGAGCAATTTCATTAAAAAACATGTTTATAAAATATACTAATAAAAGTACTTAAAAAGCAACGAATGTTTTGCAATGTGTGCAATTTGTAGTATTTGGAATAATATGTTCTTTTCATAGTAAAACTTTTCCCTCTGTGCATAAATATGTTTATTTAAATACTTTTTCCTGCACCTCACGTTTGAGCGATCTGAACTTCAAAACTCCCTGTACCCCTACACTTGTGGTTGTCACGTAATTTAATTTCTATGATGGTGATAAAGACGTCAAATACCCCTCCTTTCTTGCCTACATTCTCCACTTTCATACCAATTCTATCAGGTTTCCGTTCAACAAGCAATAAAAGACGAAGTCTGTATTATGTTGTTGTTTTATCATTATTATTATTTATTTTTATTGTTTCTAATACCACTCTGGTTTCCGAATTCGACAGGATAGGTACGGTTCCCGTTTTTACGAGCACCATTCAGGTGGAAGACTTTTAGTTTAACACACATGCCGTAAGGACCCGTTTGTAGAGTAGACATACATTCATAACACACTTTCATACACAGAAGGGACAATGACAGGAGAGAAAATACGTCCATAACCCAGCCGGGATTCGAACCCGGGACCACCGCATCACGGTCAGACGTTGCTGACCACTAGACAAGGTGGCCGACAATCTGTATTATTTTTTTATACGTATGCATTTTAAATGGAATGAATCTACTGCAGATTCCAAAGATTATGCAAGTTTTCACCGAGTAATAAAACACTCTTATGGTCGTATTCCATCAGGTGTTTTGAACCTCCGTCAGACCCCCGAAAGTCAGATTGAATGTGGTTTCGTGGCAATGCGAAGTCGTTTTGAAAATTTCCTACTGACAATAATTCTTATAAATTAAAAAAAAATGGATTTGGACCATAATTCTGAATATCTTCTACAGTTGAGATAGCGATTTCGATGAATCGTAACTTTTGATAACGCTCTTCTAGAAATGTGTGTTTGAAAATGTGTAAGTGATATCTTTATTAATTTTAAGCAAACTTTCAACCATTTCTACAATGTTTTATTTACAGGTGGGAATCTCTTATTTTACTGGCGGTGTTTTTACTTTACCTCATTGTAATATATTTTAATACAACGCTGGAAAAATGGGCAAAGCATTTGGTATGTAATTATTTATTTACTTATTTTCAGTGTTTTCTTCAAATTGAAGCTAAATGTTATTATTTAAAAGAAAACGAAAGAAAAAAAAACTGCATTCTCAGGCGAGGAAAACGTTGAACTTTTGGATACCTAAGATTAAGCGGAATCTCTGACTTTTGAGACTCGAATTTTTGAGACTCTACTGTAATGCAAATCGGAAAGGCATAAAAAGCGGGTCTCAGATATACTCGATAAGCGTATGAATCACCAAATGATGACCGCTTAAATAGTTAAAAACAAATGAACGAACAAGGAAATACAGACTGCTTTTGAACTGTAATTGAAATGTAGCTCTAAACAACTTTAGTTTGTTGACCGTTATTGTCTAGCATCAACTACTTCCTAAACTTCATATCTTGAAAGCAGGTCGAGTGTTTCTTATCAAAGTCATTCAAGGAGAAGCTTAAAGAAAGTTTGCTTGTAACTAAAGGGAACAAAGGAGCGTAAAGGCAAATTTCATCATAGATTTAAGATGTTTATTGCTGTTCTGTTGAAGCTTTCATCGTAGATAAAAGATAAAATACAAGATGTCTAATATCAGAAAGTTACCTTATTACTATAGCACTACACAATAGCATACATATAACATTAAGTATACCGATTATGGGGCTTTCTTTGTTTTTGTCAATTGTAGCTAACATGATTAAGAGCAAAATAATGAAATTCGGCGTAAAATCAAATTCAAGATTCTAAGACAATTTGAGTGCAAAAGTTTCAAACAATTAATTTTAGCTGAAATCTTATTTTTTTCTAAAACCGCGAAAAGATGTGCTTACACGGAGTAACTTTAACTACGGGTACCACAAAAATAACACTTCACACACTACAGGGTCCCCCGTATCTACCACAACTCGTGGTTTAACCGGGATAGGGCGATCGAGAAAACCCTTGACCCAGTACCCCCAGAGGTATCGTTTCACTTGGAGGACTTTGTGACCACGACATTTTTAACGTCCCCCCAGCCACCATTAATCAAGACGGTGGATCTTTGATATCGACTGGGAGCGAATCCGGGTCCCTCCGGTCACGACGACGCCTTACCGATCGGGGTACCACGACCCCTCCCCCCCCCAAAAAAAAAACAGTAGAAAACAGCTGT
Source organism: Uloborus plumipes (assembly GCA_038373865.1). Taxonomy (NCBI): domain Eukaryota; kingdom Metazoa; phylum Arthropoda; class Arachnida; order Araneae; family Uloboridae; genus Uloborus; species Uloborus plumipes. The sequence continues at coordinate 55,393 of JAXGGA010006053.1, forward strand.
TATAGTTAAACCGCGAAGAGATGGCGGGTTGACTGGAAGTGGAAACGGACCACTTCATTTTGAAATAGGTTGGATCTGCGAGAACGCGTTTAAGCAGTAAAGTCGTGCGTTCTCGCTAATCCAACCTATTTTTAAATGAAGTGGTACGTTTCCGCTTCCAGTCTACCCACCATCTCTTCGCGGATTAACTTCAAAATTTCATTTTTCAATTCTTTGCACTTCAAACAAATGTTTGAGGTGCAAATTCTATTGGGCTGCCAGCACAGCCGACTCCAGCGTTTCTCAAACTTTTCCGACCCGCGGAAGGGCAAAGGCTTTCGAAAAAAAAAAAAAATCGCTGACCAGCGAGTCCCCTTTTTTCGGTTTTCTGGAAAAAAGAAGTTACTCGCGGACAGTTAAAACACGTGAATTCAACTTTCTAACTAGTAAAGTGCTTTTCCCTTTTCTTTAACTTTATGGTAAAAATAAGTAAAAAAAAAAACTCGGGTGCCGTTAAAAACTTCTAAGCTTTCTAGACGAGTAGGGTTATTCTTTTATTTTTTACAAATTATAATTAATAATTGATGCATAAATAAATATATAAATAAAATTTTACTTCACTGCAAAAAATGAACTGTTATTTTACAGCATAATATTGGCAGCCGAGGTTCCAATTCAAAACTGTAAAATGCACATCAGTAAACTAAAACTAGCAATTTTACAGTTTCTTTCTCTAAAGTTAGCGATTTTAGCTTCTTACTCTAAAGTTAGCAATTCGACAGTTTCTTACTGTAAAGTTAACAATTTTACAGTTTATTACCGTAAATTTTAACCGTATTTTACTGTAAAAACAACAGTATAACACTGGCAGCAGCAGGTTCCAGTTTAAAACTGTAAAATACACGGTAAGAAACTGTTAAGTTAGCAATTTTACAATTTATTGCTGTAAAATTAGCAATTTTACAGTTTATTTCTGTAAAATTAGCAATTTTACAGTTTAGTACAGTAAAAGTAGCAATTTTACAGTTTGATAATGTAAATTTAGTAACTTTTGCAGTTTTTTAGTATGAAATTAGCTGTTTAATACGGAAAAACAACATTCATTTTTTAGTGTTGGTACTAAATAACTGTCAGAAAAAAAGATAGTTTAAAATTGTTATTTATCGCATTAATTGAACATAAGTATTAAACATTTGCAAAAAAGCATTCGTCAAAATTCAAAAGTCAGAGAAATCAGGACGAACCCCAATACTTTTATCAATATTTTTGGACATAAAAGAAAGTAAAACGAGAAAAAAGATGATAAACTAAATAAATAAATAAAACTTTCCATAGTCACAAGCTTCTGTAGACTGTGGTTCAACTACTGGAATAATTGGTGACTAACCCAATATTTCGTTGATTTTAGCAACTGTGTAGGATATGAAGATAGCCTTCTAAAAATACATTAAACTATAAAATCATGAATGTCATTTCTTAACTAAAAATTACGAAAACTAATGCTACATTGTTTACATCAGGTACATACGTTATAGCTGTGTTAAAATGATAGATAACTGACGTGTATCTGATGATGATTTTAACTGATGATGCACCGTATCGTTCGAAAAGCGTCTGGATTTGCAACTTACAACAACCTTTGAAATCAATTCTGATAAAAATTGATAGTCTGAATTCTTCTGTACCTCGTTATAGTTTTTGAGTCATCAGCAGTGGCTATTTTTCCTTTGTTAGAATTTCTGCTCACAATCTGAGAAAATTATGCTTCCTTTCAAAAAACGGTTACAATTATTTGTGTTTGATCTGATGCGTGCTGAAGTTGTCAGATTTCAGGTACTGTCGTCCCCGCTTAATCGGGTAACGGATAAACGAATACCCAGTTTATACGAATAAAACATCCCAGAACCCATGCCATAGACCGTAATGTTAAGTATCCCCGCTTAATCGAATAATATTTCTTGGAACCGACAGTATTCGTTCAAGCGGGGCCAACAGTATCACTGCGAAGCGGAAGGACTCTCGGCACACAAAGCTCCCGAAATACTAAGTAAATTATGGACAGGGTTTGAAGAAAATTTTTTTTTTTTTTGAAAAAGCCCAGCCCACCTGGGTTTTTGATCAGAAACCCGGGTTTTTTCTGGTTTTTGATGAAAAACCGGGGTTTTTTCAAGACTCATTTTATTATCATTCTTTATTCAATCATTGTGTACCTATTTTTACTTTTACTTTTGATAGAACCAGGGGAGTCCTGAAGAGAGGTCACCGTGACCTCCTAAAAATATTCTTATTCCGTAAATTTGGAAACAGCATTGTGATATTGAATTTTTTGAATTTATTAAAAAAATTTAAATTGATATTGAATTAAATTTATAGATTGGAATAATTATTTTGATCTTCTAAGTATTAAAAAAGAAAAAAAATATATTGTGAAATCCACGTATAGTTTTATTTCTAATACCTAATACGTTGTCAGGAAAGGAAGATGGCAATTTCTGGACCAGCTAGTTTTTAAACTGTGTACACACACACACACACACACACAAGCAGTTTATCCGTACTGCTATGCACCATTTCATATTAATATATCCCATGTGATTTGACAGATCAATCGTTCGTCATTTTACACCCACCAATAAAGAAATGGCCAGGGAAGAAGCTGTACCTGCTGCGATTCAAGGAGGGATTGAACAGTCCTAGAGACATGAGGGCGGCATTAAAATATTGTTCATGAATTAAAAAAAAAAAAACATAGTTACTAGAAGGTACCTTTTTATTTTTATTCAGGTTCAAAGAGCTCAGGAGAGCGATTGCTTCGAATGTTGCTCCAGAGAAGAAGAGAAGGCACCGTTGCTGCCCAATCAAATTTTTGTGCCCGAACTGCTCGACTCGCAAAAGAAACCGAAACCAGAAAGGGACAGTTTCAGCATTGATTTCAGAGAAATTCGGGAAAATTCTCAAAGAAATGCGATTTATGCTAGAATTGGTGAGTTTTTCAAAATCCTGGAATTTTCCTACTTTTCATTACATACTTCAATGCTTTGATTTTAATTTTAAATATCTGACTGCATGCATTGTTGAAAGTTAAAAAATTCAAATATAAGTATTCCATTTTCTTTCTTTCTTTGTAAACTTATGAATGATTTCATGTTCAATTCAACATTTTACTGTAGTTGAAACTCGTTGAGTAGCCAAACTTATATAATAAAGGACCGAAAATTAGCAAAATCAAGGGTGACGGTTAAATAATTCAAAAATGTATGTTCCAATTTCCGATGTAACAGATTCAGATTATGCTTTAAAAAATAAATAAAACTTGAACATCTGTTGCATCTTGATATGAAGAGTGATTTCAAAAGGCCAATGATTAGGGAATATTGCACCTTCAGCTCTCTGGGACTATTTTTTATCGCTTTGTCAAACAAATACCCATAGCATCACAACTGTTCTGGTGAAATGTCAGGTCATTTTGAGTAGTAGTTTCCAAATCAAGGACTTGAGAGACTCACCACTGGCAAATTTTAAATGTTGAAGTTCAAAATAGGCATTTTTATTCTATCTTTGATGCTAGCAGAATACGTTTCGCATTTGAAGACCAAAACATATAAAGTTATTTGAAGAACATTTGAAGGGGCAAGTGATAAAGGTGATATGTGACATTTGAATTTCACCGATTTACACAAATTTTAATTAGTGTGTGTTCAATTGCGTGAACCCACAAGCACAATTGAAGGGACAAGTGAATAAAGGTAAAAGGATCCACGCCGGTCTCCATTGGGTCCATGTAAGCAAAAGAAAAAATTGGGGGTGCATGAGACGTGGGGGTGCATGAGACATTCAAATTTGAATGTCGCCGATATACATTCAAATTAGTGTGTGCTCAATTGTGTTAACTCACATACACCGTTGAAGAGGCAAGTGAATAAAGGTGATATGTGACAATTTTTTAAATTTCTAGAAAAAGCTTTCAAAAGAAAGTTATTACCTTATCAACTTCATCCATGGTAAAAAGTAGGTATCACCTTTATCCACTTGCCCCTTCATTTGTAAATCAGGATGTGTAGTAAAGGATACGTAATAAAATCAGTCGCTCATCCCTTGAAACATTCCTAGATCCACCTTTGTTCCAAATTAGAGCGTTTTGAAACTAAGAATTTAATCAAAATCACCCTATACACGTATATCTAATTGATAAGTAAGAGATTCGGCTTCGTTTCAGACTCCATGGTCGTAAGTGAAGAGCTATACTCTGAAGGAACTGTATGTTCTGCTCCAACTGGTGGGCCTTGGAGCTTTGTTTGGTGGATAATGATGTACCCTTCTATGGTTCTCTTCTATCTCACCATCCCCGACATTCGGAATAACAAGTGGGACAAACTGTTTCCTCTCACATTTCTCATGTCTGTCGTCTGGATTGGAGTCCTCTCCTACTTAGCGGTTTGGATGGTAACAATCATTGGTGAGTAGATAATTATTTTTTGTATTATTAACAAGTAGCAGTACCCGCACGGCCTGCGCTCGTGCAGTAAATGGAAAAAAAATGGAGAAAGAGTAATGTTTTTTCCTTTAAAACATTTAGGCTTAATCCCAAAACTTTTGAGCAAAATGGCAACGGTATATAAAATTTGATTTTCACACTTTAAGCAGGTATAAGTCGTTTCCACGTGATTTTTCAACATCCCCATCACGGCACCGTAGGTAGAAAATGTTCCATTATAAACTCATGTTTGTGAAAATTGCAACACCATGAAGGAATCATCATGATTGAATGAAATTTAATACACAGCTGAGTAATAATGGTACAAATAAATGATTATTAGAAAACCAACAAACAATAAAAAAAAATATTGAAATTAGTATTTTGTGGAGCCATCACGCGCTGCAATAAATACTGCTACGCGACGTGACATGGAATCAAACAAATTTTTAATGTCTGCCTGATCAAGAGCATTCCACACTGTTTGTAAGCGTACCCAAAGTTCGTCTGTAGAAGCAACAAGACGAGGATCACGAACGAGACGTCGACCAACGAAATCCCAGACATATTAAATCGGCGGAATATCCGGGAATACGCTGGACAGGGAAGAAGCTGTACCTGCTGCGATGCAAGGAAGGATTGAACAGTCCTATAGACATGAGGACGGCATTATCCTGATGAAATACAGCGCCAGGCAAGCCTTGAAGGAAGGGGACAGCTTGGGGCCGTAGAACTTCACTGATGTACCGGTTGCTGTTCAGGTTGCCCACAATTCGTAGCAATTGAGATTGTCCCCGTGATATGATATGGCACTCCAGACCATGACCTCCAGGTGTTCGGCCATTGTGACGTTCGATAATGCACTCTGGAAGGTGGCGTTCACCGGCATAGCGTCGCTCGCGAATGCGGCCATCATGGTACCACAAATTAAAGCAGGATTTGTCAGAAAACACAACATACTGCCAATCAGCACGCCAATCCTTATGCTAATCGGCCAATTTTAGCCACATGGCGGTGATGGTTTAGCGTGAGGGGGATCCTGCATAAAGGAGTCCTTGTGCGCAGTTCACGCTGCAGCAGACGTCTACGAATTGATGAAGCACGCAATGAAACACCTGTAGCTGTGACCACTGTGCTACCATTTGTCTGGAAGAAGTTTTACGGTCCGTCAGCACCATGCGGATCAGGTGTCTATCATCGCGAGCTGACATCACACTTCGGGATCCCCTACCGCATTTCCGAGTTGTCCGATACTAGTCCGTCCACTGCTTCCAAACACGCATCACTGTGCTGCTGTTACGCTGCACATGAGCGGCTACTTCCCGATAAGACAATCCAGCTTCACGAAGGCCGATGATCCTCTCCCGTTCAAACTCCGTAAGTTGTTGAAACCTCGCTCTTTTTCGTCGAAGAGGCATAAGCAACGTCTGAGCTAAAGTTTATCACAAAAGCAGATAACCACCTATAACCATACACGCCTTGCTGCAGCCGTCTATTTATTCGGATAAATCCGGCGTTCAGAGGGCGCTGCTCAGCGTACGCATGCGCTACGAGTCTAAAATTCTAATCATTTGCAAATTATACCCTACTTTTCATTTGCTGAAAATTTCAGCCCATTCGCGTAAGTCCTTCATGGTGTTGCAATTTTCACAAACATGAGTTTAGAACTTTTCGTAATCTTTCGAATGAGACCAAAATCAAGACGATGCGATAATTATTTCTCTAGGTAGAGCCAATTTTGGGCCAAAAATTTAGATTTCGAATAAAAAAAAGAGCTATTCATCGAATTTTTTCAGACCTGGTCTAACAACCTTCCCTCAGCTAACCTGCACCTTGGGGTGGTTCAGAAACCTATGGCAAAAAAAAAAATGTCCTAAAGGTCACGGCTGTGGCTCATTTTTTTACCTTTATCCATCCTAATATACTGCCAAAATTTCAACCTCCTACTTAAATAAAAAGACGGTGCTCAAAGCTCAAATAGTTCTCCAGTTTTGTCAATTTCAAACGTTTTTCGGGTTGAGCGGCAGAAAAAAAAATTCTGGCTGTTTTGCTATCATTCTTGCTGATTCTTATGTTCAATGATCCCCTGAATCCTAATATGGCAACCCTTTTCCCCCATTGTCTCCCACTTTTCGAAAATAGCGCCCCCTCCCCTCCTATTTTCATCAGATTTCGACAATATCTGGATATTATTTGGAGGGGAAGGAAGCATTATATTTACCATTAATATTCTTCTAAAGGGCTAGAGAGGTGATAAGTTCAAAATCATAAACAATTTTTTCACAAGTTAGGAGGATCATGGGGGTATTTTTCCCCTCCCCTCCGTAAAATATTTAACCTATCATCAACAACTCATTTTTTCCAGTTTCAAAATTTTACACTTATTTTTTGGTGCAACACAATAATATTGGACTGCCATCTATGACTCCTACGTCCAAAAAATTTTTTGAAGCTGTAAATTTTTTTTTTTAAACCTTGGAAACATCGCATGTTACATATGAGTCGCACCGCAGATTTTCTTCAGTAAAGAACCTTTCAGTATTATTTATATTCATTCTAGTTATATCCGAGCGATTACTGTGAAGGGGGAAACGAAGATCCTATTTGGATTCTGTGGGGCATGTTACATAAGAAACAGCAAGTGATAGTGTCAGATACATTTGAAGTTCATTTTGTGCCGAGCAGTGTTATTATACTGAAATTTGCTACAACTTTTTAATTAAAGCCAAAATATTTAAACTTCTTGCTGTGCAATTCAACTTTCTATGTATATTTATACATAGATTTTTTTTTTTTTTTTTTTGAGAGAGAGAGAGAGAGAGACTTTTAGTATTGAATATTTCATTGTCTCAGCAAGGATAAGTACTCAATTTTCAACAGCAGGTAAAGAAAACTGCTTATTGTCCTCATAATAGAAAAAAAATTCTGTTAAATTCTTGAATTATTTGAACATTTTCCTCAGCAACGTTATTCACCATTATTTATTCATTTTAATTTTGTTCTTTTAATTCTGCGATTGATATTATATTTGCATTCATTGGGGCGTGGGGCGAAGAATGTTAGAAAATAATCCCTAATATTCATACTTGAAAAAAATCCAATTATTCTGTACTACACTTGTTATATTTCACATCTTTATTCTTGCAATAACTTGCTTTTCTTTCAACTAGAGTTTGATACGAAAAACTAAGTCAAACTAATTAATTCACCAGAAAGGTGTCACAAGTACTTTAATAAAACTGTCCTAGTTGCTATTTCAATTTCCAGGTCGTTCATATCTTATAAGGCTTTTTCTAAGTTCAGATATTCCCAAAAATTTTAATAGCAAATGGAGCATCTATCAATCTATTTGTTTTACTGTGCAAAAAGGCGCTGAAACTGTAGAAAGTGTTGTACCTAGGTTTTTTCTCTCATGATTAAATGAAAAATTTCTTTCTTATATAGGAACATAAATATTTTGAGGCATATAAGAGACTGGATTTTCTCAGATAGGCTCCCTAATTGACTAATAATATCAATTATCTCTTTATAATCAGCAAGAGTGATCATAGATTTATCTTCAGATTTATCAAAAGCTTACAGTACAGTTGAAGTTTCAAACTTGTTAAAGTATTTTTTAAGTTCTATGTGCAACATTCCTTTTTTTTTTTTTTTTTTTTGTTTAATTCTTTGCCAAACATTTTTTCGCTTTGATGTTATTAAAAAGAATAGAACTTATGAGGAATATGATGGCCAAAGTAAGCATGAAGTAAATATCTTTGCCTAAATTTCATATTAGTTCTGTGCCAGACTAGCTACAATTGTTTATTTTGTGCAATTAGTTTTTACAATTTAATTCATTCTTCTTGTGATACTATTAGCACAAAAAGTTTAAAACTTTAAACCTTGCAATTTTTTTCTCTGCATCCCACTACTTTAAAAACAAAAAAACATTTTGCACAGCTCTTCTAAAACTCTATTTTGGCAAGCGTAAGGTTTGAAAATCATAGCACAACATGTAGACACGTAGTACTGCAATCTACATTGTATGCTGCGATCTACTAAATAATCGATTGTATCAAAGGTGTTGCTATATAGAGTCAATAAGAAATTTTCCAATTATTTGAACTAATATTTATGCGTTGAAAAATGAGAATAATTGAAAAAAAAATATCTTCCAAGAAAGTAATCTCTTTAGTCTGAAAAGCTCAAAAATTGTGAAATTTACGAAAAAGCGTAAAAATGAAGGGTGTTTGAGCACCATCTTCCATTAAGAGTAGAGAGCTGAAATTTTAGGGGAGTGATATTATACATAAATGTAAAAGAAGTATGGTGAGCCTTGGTCCGTACCAAAAAAAAAATTGAACCACCCTACTGCACCTGCTGTAAAAATTGGAGCTAAATCGGTCGGGTAGTTTCTGAGTTTATCCTGGATACACAACACCTATTTTGGAGTTTGTTTTTAAAAGATGAAGATAAAGATTGAAAATCCAGTGGCTCAATGGTAGCGATTTGCTCCTGGACTAGATTCTTGAGTTGGGCACGATGTAGATTGCGCCTTTTATCCACTTCAATGGGTTGATAAAATGAGTACCGAGCGTACTTGAAAATTAAACCCTCGGGGTTCGGTTTTTCACGTTCTTTTTAGTAAAAAGCATGGATTGCCATTATTATTACAAAGCAACATTTTTTTAATTAACATAAATATTTAAAGACTAATAATTTGTGTGTGATTGATGTTTTTTGAAGAAGTAAATAATACTAATAAGGATGACAGAAATGTGACAATAAAGTAAAAAGAAAACGAAAAAAATATGAAGAGGGGCTAATTCCTTTGCCTTGTTTAAAAAACCTGAAATCAATTCTACAATGTGATTTTTAAAATATTTTGTTATTTATTTGTTTCTGTATTGATTATATCATTAGGTTACACGTTTGGGATTCCAGATTCTGTGTCTGGGCTCACGATTTTAGCTGCCGGAACGAGTGTGCCGGAATTGATATCAAGCGTTCTTGTTGCACAAAGTGGTAAGAATACAATTTTATTAAGATGCTTAAACAGGATTTTAAGAGCGGGAGAATATAGTAATTATCCAATAGAATAGGGGATTTAAATCGTTCTTTTAAAATAAAAAAAAATCACATTTCTAACAACTGCTTATAGAGCCGCCTACAAGCTGCAGAAAATCCGAAGGCTTTCCTTGAGGAAAACCTCAAAAGAAGAGAGTTCGGAGCATAGGCGGCTGGTGTACAAAAAAAGTGGAGGTTAGAAGAAATGTGCGCGTGGGGGGGGGGGGGAGGCAGCACCCTTTAAGTTTTTTTTTTTTTTTTGTAAAATTTGGATGGCCCTTAATTCTTTCACGGCCGGCGTCAACATGAAGAGAAGACATTTCTGGGCTTATTGGTCATGATCGGAATGGAAAAGAAAATCCAGATATTTCGTCAAGCTTTTTTTTTTAATTGTAAACAATACATCACATAAACTACAATATTCTAGGAAAAACGTCCCCAGCAAAACGTCCCCGGAAAGAACGTCCCCGGAAAAAACGTCCCCTAGGAAAAAACGTCCCCGGAAAAAACGTAACCTAGGAAAAACCGTCCCAGGAAAAAACGTCCCCCAGGAAAAAACGTCCCCGGATAAAACGTCCCCTTGGAAAAAACGTCCCCTGAAAAAACGTCCCCTAGAAAATAACGTCCCCGGAAAAAATGTCCTCTATGAAAAAATTGAGGTGCAAATTTTTTTTTTTAAATCCTTTTTTTAAATCTGTGAGTGATTAAATTTTTAATCATAATGAAAGTAAGTAATTCTTTTGAAAGGAGAGAGAAATATTTGATGAAAAAATTTTTCGAACTTGAATTTTGTTAATACTTTATTTGCAGTCTTTTATTTTAATTCATTACCAGGGGTGTAATTTAGAGGGAAACAAAGAAATGTTATATTTTATCCACAAAATTGTTCTTAAATTGACTTGATTCAACTTTTTTTTTGTTTTTTGCTATCTTTTATTTTATTTTATTGTAAGTTATATAATTGTCAGGGAAAAATAAACAAATGTTAATGTATGGTCAGTCGTTTTTTAGTTGAATCCTTCAATAGCTTTTTTTTTTTTTTTTTGTTAAGAAGGGATCCTGCTTTAAAAGGCTCAAAAAATTGATTTTTTGGAGGGATTTTTTTTATTATTAAAGACTTTTTCTGTACTTGCTTCGGTCATGGTTTTCACGTTTTGCTTCCGTTTGCAGTAAGGCCCCTATATATACGAGCCGGTGCATCAAGATTAAGTTTCACCACTTTGGATCCAGCGCGTGTTTGTGTGTTTGAGTGGTTGTCTTTTCTGGCCAGTAATCGCGTTTTGGTAATTTTTCACTGCAAGAAATTATTAGCGGCACGTGGATTTGGCAAAACTTAGCAATGTGCCAAAACTTTTTTCTGGTAACCTTACTCCGCAACAATGAAAATTTGAAAGTAAAAGTTAAGGAATTGGATCCAAAGTGGTGAAACTTAATCTTGATGCGTCGGCCTGTCTATATAGCGGCTCTAGTTTGCAGAGTTAAATCCACGCGTGACCTTTGACGCACTTCCGCTTTATAGTGGAGTTGAGTCGAGTACAATCATTAGCAGGAATACGACTGGAAGCTTTAAATCAGACTGAAATTGTTGGAGATAAACCTTGCAATATTAAAGCAGAAGAAGAAATGAAACGAATGAGATTAGCTAACAATCAACATATTAGGCCAGTTCAAAAATTTGCTTAGGTGACTGATTAAAAAAGGCTAATAAGGGCTGTAGAAAATGCATTGGTAGTTCTTTAAATTGAACACTACGCTTGATGGCGTTTGACTCAAAGTAAGTTGATAAATTAACGAAATTGGAAACGAAATATTCTCATGAATAAAAAATAAAGTGTAAGAATGAAGACTTTCACAGCCGGTGTAAATATTAGTTAAGGATTCGTGTTGTGCCGTGGTCTGAATGACTTTAATCCATACGTTTCGATCGCAACTGCGGCGGTCATCTTCAGTGGGTGTCGTTGATTAATTTGGCGACTGATGCTACCTTCCCTACGTTGAGGACGTCACAGACCGAATTGAAAGACTTTTACGTCGACATAATATTAAGACTGTTTTTAAGCCCTCCAATAGAGTCAGCGACCTGCTGCGTTCAGTAAAAGATGCTACAGATCCGTTGTCCACCGCAGGAGTTTATAAGATCCCCTGTTCCTGTGGATTAGTTTATATCGGGACGACAAAACGGATCGTTAATACAAGAATCAAAGAGCATCAGAGAAATTGCCGGCAGGGTCAGACTGAAAAGTCGGCGATGGCGGAGCACACTTTCAGTAATGGAATCCATGATATAAAATTCAAAGAGGCCAAAATAATTTCACGGACTTCAAATTTTTTCCCCAGATTGAATAGAGAGGCCATTGAAATTTTCAAACACCCAAATAATTTTAACAAGAAGGAGGAACAAGTAAAAGTTAACAAGTTTTGGCATCCAGCTATCTGTCAATCCCGAGCCGGAAGGTAGAGGGCGCTGCGTTTTCAATTTAAAATCTTGCAGCAGTTCGAAATTTCGCATCAATCGCCAAATTAATCAACGACACCCACTGAAGATGAACGCCGCATTGCGATCGAAACGTATGGATTAAAGTCATTCAGACCACGGCACAACAGCCCGGAATCCTTAACTAATATAAAAAATAAAGTGTTAGTGAATAGTTTTTTAACGGCGTTTGTTATTTTCTCGGTGAATTATGCTTAACGGCGTTTGTCTTCACGAAATTCTACATGAATTTTAAAACGAAAAAACTTTAAAATAAAATATAAAAAAAACTTTTTAAATTTAAAGACTATTTCTGTCTGCTCATTCGCACTAAAAAGTATGAAATAAACGGTGAAAATACGCTTTGGGTTCCTGCTAGGCACATTTTCAAAAAGTCGCCAATTTTTACGTAATGTTTCTCGGAGCTTTCAATTCGCGAGACAAGGAAAAACGCGCCAGCTGGCGACTTTTAGAAAATGCGCCAAACAGGGACCCAAAGCGCATTTTCACCGTTTATTTCATACTTTTTAGTGCGAATGAGCAGACAGAAATAGTCTTTAAATTTAAAAAGTTTTTTTTATATTTTATTTAGGATTAAAAAAAAATAAAGTCTAACGAACTTTTTTGATTATTTTATACATGTCTGAACATAGGATAAAACTTTTTTTTGGGAAAAATATTCACATGCAACCGATTTTTATGCACATGCGTGCAACTGCTGTTTTCAATTGGCAGGACAGATAGAGCTCGTAATTTTCATTAAAGAAAAAAAAAAAAAAAACACACTATTCTAATTTTTTTATATTTCCCTTTTGTTTGAACTAAACGCATTCCCGAAAAATAATTCTTAACAACTTTTTAGCAAGTTGAAATGCTTTTTTTACTCTTTTTTTCAAACCTGAGAAAACATTCAAATTTAAAAAATAATATTGTAAACTACAGCTCTATATTTGAAGTATGACCACTTTCCCCATTGGCCATTTCACCCCACCAGACCTTATACAGTTGAGCCCGCTTAATGGAATAGCCATTTTGCCACATAAAACTATTCTAAAAAGCGGGATATTCCATTATCCGGGATGAAAATAATGCACTATAACGGTTTGATACATTGAAAATGTATTATATTTAGCGGGATATTCCTTTAACCGATATTCTAATGGGCTCGACTGTATTTGCAAGGAAAACTATTGATCAATAATTGTATTTAATATCCAATACTGTTCAATAATATCAAAAATTACAACAAAAAAAATCCAGTAAATCAAGCGATAAACGCTTCTAAGTATCTAGATTATGAGAAAAAAGCACCACCAAAATCATTTGTTGCAAAAAAAAAAAAAAAAAAAAAATAGTTTAACAAATGCTGCTAAAATTTCTATTCATCACTGAAAATGGTAAAAAAAAAAGAAACTCAATTTTGTTCGTACAAGATGTTTTATCCTCGGGGACGTTTTTTCCTCGGGGACGTTTTTTCCGGGGACGTTTTTTCCACGGGGACGTTATTTCCACGGGGACGTTTTTTCCACGGGGACGTTTTTCCTAGGGGACGTTTCTTCCGGGGACGTTTTTTCCTGGGGGACGTTTTTTCCGGGGACGTGTCTTCGGGGACGTTTTTTCCTGTCACCATGTCCGATACGAAGACGTGCAATACCGACTTGTTCCCTTCTCGTGATTCTTATAGATTTGAAGCCTTTTGTAGATGGCTGGATAGAGTGTAATTTATTGTGTATTTCTCCTTCCCAGTGTATTTGCCAGTCAATGTTAAGGCAGTCTGTAATGTAATTTTTTATGTCTTCAAAAGGTACGAGATTTTCAACATAGGAACCTGCAGCCTTGGCAGCTGTATCGTTTCTTGTATTTTTAAGATTTGGGGATCTTCACAACAAGATTTATTAATATACACAAATAAAACAGGGATGTCTAAGCGAGAGGGAGTCATGATGCTGACTGCTCCATTGAAATTTCAAGCTCATTTGAGCGAAGCCCGGTTTAACAGGGTTTAGATCAAATCTTTTGTTAACTTCATTTGAGATTGAATCTGTTTTTTTAAATATTAATTCCACATTGTGACTTTACATCATCATGTGGTTTTATTTTCACCTCTTCTAAATTCATTTGAAATTTTCTAATGCCTTTTTAAAATTGGCTCGGATCAGAGTAAGAATTGCTTTTGGTATTCCATATGATATATGATTGCATATATATTTTAACCATGCTTGGTTAAAATATACGTCTGTTCAAAAATTATTAACATTTTCAATTAGCAGGGGTGATTGCGAGTTCATAAAAAAAATACCTGAAAGTTTTAAAGAGAAAATGTGTGTGTGTGTGGGGGGGGGGGGGGTTCAAAACCAAGACTTCTGTTACTTAAGCACAACTAATATTATAATAATGCATACTTAATGAAAAATTTCCTTTCATAAACTAACACATTTCACATATTTGAATAGTTTCAAATAGTTTTTAGTCAAAATATTGTGCATGCATTTAATTGAATCGTAAATGAGTAATAAAGTTACGTTTGAGCTGGTGTTAACAAATTTTCTCCAAAAAAATATTTTAAGGAGAATGCAAAAATCTAACAGAATTACTATTTGTTGTGCAAAAATATTTATGAAGTAATGAAAAGTTGGATTTGTTACTGAAAATATGAAAAAGAATTGATCTAGATGCAGTACCCATATATCTCCTAATTAGTTCAATATGACTTGAGTCAAAGATTTCATATTTGTTAATACTGAAGAAAAAACTATTTAAATATATTATGTATGTGTTTAAAACCTTAAATAGTTGAAACAAAAATAAAATTCAGCCACAGATTCAGCATCTGAGTTTTTGGCATTTGACACTCTAAAAGAGCATGGAATTTTGTTTTAAACTTTTATTTTAATGATTTGATCAAAATAAAAAGAAATGTTATTTGTTTGTCTTTCAACAAGGAATAGCAAGCATCGAAAATGCGAGATATATCATTCTCACAGCAGACGCACAAAGAGATCGCAATTTTCAAAATTAAGGGCGTTAAATGTATGAAAATGGCATATAAAAGAATTCAAACAAACTTACTTCAGATTTATCATCAAAAGCTCTACGATAACCATATTATTTTTACTATCCACATAATTGAAGCAAAATAAAATTAAATCATATCTTCAAATTTCAACTTTGACATTTTGATTTTCATAAAAGACAGAATTTCGCAGAATTTATTTTATATTAAATTTTTTTTAAATAAATAAAAATATATTTCATTTAATTGTCTCCTAACTAAGAGTAATAAGCATCAAAAATGAGAGAAATTCGATTCTCATATCGGATGCAAAAGGATTGCATTTTTTTAATTGAAGGCCTCAAAATCAAAAAAAGATGAAAATAAAACAATTTTTTTTTTTAAGTAAAAAAAACAATTAGAATGGCATCTTAACATTCCTATTCGATGAATATTATTAATAATTATCGGTATAATTATCGAAAAGTCGGAAAAGCAAAAAAAAAAAAAAATCGGAGGTGGGAAGATAAAAGTATTAAAAATATTTTATTTCCGGTATTTTCGATCATAAAAATACCTGAACCGATCACGAAAATACCGGAAATCCGGTAAAATACCGGAACACAATCACCCCTGAATTAGGGATGTGTCGTCATGAACAAACCGGTCTAATGACCGAATCTTTCACACGAACGGGTCAATATAATCTCCTAAAAAATAAACAATCGTTCTTTTGAACGATGAACAGTTTGGAACATTATACTTATGCATTAGCGGTAAAATTGCTTTTGTTTTTTCAATTATCATTATTTTAAATTACAATCACTTAAAATTTCTAACCATCAATCTTCTCACAGTAATATTCTGTGTAAATTGCTTGGACTACAAATAAAATGTGTTAGACTTTCGATTTCCTTTCCTCACGAACTTGTTTACACTCTTCTCACACTTTCTTTCGCCATAACTATCTCTAAACTCAACCGGGATCGACATCTCGCTTTTAGTGCCAAATTTCGTGACAACTAAATCTGAGGAAAAATAAATTTGATTTAAAATTAAAGAAGCTGTTATTGTTTCATAAAATGCATTTATCACTAAAATTTTAAACTGTCTTGCTGGCTGTTTGTGAAAAAACCAATTTACTTAGAACTAGACGATGTTTTTAACATTCTGTTTATGGTATCGAATGCTGTAGTCGCAACACATGCAACTTATGAGTGTACGATCAAGCTAGAATGATTTTCATTGTTAGAGGAATATTTTTAATTATATCTCATTTGCAAAAAACTTCATTCAGCAATTGGTCATCTAATTGCAGGTGATGGTGTACTAAAAGCTTTTATGGACAGGGTTGGTGAGTGATGTTGTTTTTTTTTTCCAATTTTATCCATTAACTTTTGAGAGAGCAGGATATGCATAAGCAACTTGTTCACTATGCTGACGAGGAAAATATTCAGATACGATTCGATATAAACCTACTTTAATGCCTGGAAGACAATTTTGTACTTAAAAGATAATTAAACGCATAGAATATAAATTTGCATATTTCAATGAAATATGCAAATTTGTATAAATAAAATTTAAAATTCAATTTTATTTATGTAACTAAGGATGCCTGAGGAACAGATTCAAACAAAATGTGTTGAACGTTAACCATATTTAAAAAATATACTTTCGAGTATAAAATAACATTTTAAGTGCATGATTAATTTCATTTAGGTCTTGGTAACATGGCTATCAGCAATCTTGTAGGAAGCAATACATTTGATATATCTTTCTGCCTTGGTGCTCCATGGCTAGCAAAAGCACTCATTTCAGAAGAAGGATATTTACTGGTGTACAGCTCTGCACTGACCTACACAACGGCAACTCTGCTGCTCACACTTATAGCTTTCGTTTTAACATTCATTTTAACTGGTTGGAAATTGAACAAAACTGTTGGCTTTACATTTATGACCATATATGCTTTGGTTGTTGTATTAGCCTGTATGTATGAGTTGAATTTGTTTGGTGAAATAAATGTACCTGGTTGTGACAGTTGAGAAGGAGTTTGTTTTTTCAAAAAGAGCTTGTAATTTTCTACTCACCAATATTTAAAAAAAAAGTGTGTGAAGTGTACGCATGTATGCTGCTGTGTTAAGTGCAAAAGTGGTATCTACAAACAATCACACACTGAGATATTGCTGTTTAAAGTTTTGAGCCTCCATAGATTTGATTCAGGAGGCACTTTTTCAGACTTTTTTAAAAAACTATTTTCTTTTCTCAAATGACCAAAAAACATTGTATTTAGGTAAAATACGACTTCTGGGTTTAGCACAGCAGTACATGCTTTAGAAATTATGCTTCATAACCCTTTATCAGGGGTGATTGTGTTCCGGTATTTTACCGGATTTCCGGTATTTTCATGTTGAAAATACCGAAAATAAAACATTTTTAATCATGCTTTTATCTTCAAACCTCCTGCATTTTTTTTTTTTTTTTTTGCTTTTTCGAATTTTTTATGATTATGCCGATAATTATTAATAATATTCATCGCATAAAAAT